>JAASGH010000356.1:0-15852 GCA_023334155.1 Globisporangium heterothallicum
CCAGCCATCTGAGATCTTCCAGAGCAACTGGATTTGCGAGCGCTGCACGTTGGTCGGCGAAAAGACAGCAACACCGTGCATGATGTGCGACAAATCGTCCGAATATCTAATGCCATGCACCAACCCCACTGTCATCCCGTCAGCTGCAAACCAGCAGCAGGTAAACCCGACAGTGCAAACGCTGCCTGCTCTGTTTTTGAACGTAAGTGATCAGCAACTCCCAGCAGTGGTTCAGCAGCAATCTTCTGCGATCCAACAACCTCCGAGTCAGTATAATCGTGCGCTGCCACAGCAGCAAGTGGCCGCCACTACTGGGACTTCGCAGTACGACAAATGGGTGCACGTGTTTTGCAGCAAATGGATGAAAACGAAAACTGTCCGCAAGAATCGGATTCTTTGTGCCCACACACCAAATGTCAACACAGACGGCATCGCAGTTCGCTGCGAGCTTTGCTTAAAAAGAGGGGTAAGAGCTGCAGTGTGTTGGTGGCTTGCATGGTGGTAGCGTCTAATGAACTGCTTTTCTGTATGTCTTTGCCGCTAGCGAAATATGGTCAATTGCGCACAATGCCACAAACGATTCCATCCGATTTGTGCTGTGAAGAAGAAGCTCTTTGTCGCGAAGTCCTCTCGACAAGACTGGAGGTTCTATTGTGAACTCCACACTCCTGTGGGAGCTGTGTTCGACGAGGAGCGCCAATCCTGGATGACGACAGAGATATTGGGACAGTTGCAGGATCTTCGCCAGTCTTTAGAGCGTGGACGAATGCTTCTGGAGATGTCGCGACAGCGAGACAGACAGCAGAAGCGACTGTTGAATCTGTGCAAACTGCCTTTCATGGAGGCTTCCATCGAGATTATTTTAAAGAAACGTCCGACGCCTGCAATGCGAGAGGCATACCAGTCGATTACAGATGACATACTGACGGACACTCCAAAGCGCCTTAAGCCGACGCCACCGTCGCCCAAGCGAACCCCTCCTCCATCCAGATCAAGAGCCAGAGGGCAGCAAGCGAATGAAACGAGTGCAGAGCAAAGCGCGACTCCGTCTAGAAAGCGTTCGCGTGTAGCTGCTGAAGCGTCTGGGTCTCCAGCCACGGGTACCCGGAAGCGCTTTCGACTTGACCTCGAACCGGAATCTCCGTCGAGCGAGAGTGGTTCGGTTGGGGCTGCAGGATCTCGGCGTTCTTCTGCTCGGAGGAAACTGGATGGTAGCGAGTCGCGAAATAGGAGCACGAGAACTCGAGGATGGCTACCTTCGGAACTGAAAACGAGATTCGAAGACTGCTTGGACCGTGCAACGGAACCAAGCGATTTTGACGGAGTCGTGGAGCAGAATTACCCGGAGCTGGTAGGTTCCGATTGATACTCTTGGCATTTCTCATCTGCGTTCAACCTGACTTTGTTGTTTTGCGTTTTGGCAGATGGATGAATAGGGAGTAGTGAGAAGAATCGATTGAGCCGAGCAGGAGTCTGGGAACTCTTGTTGCCTTGTGTGGTCTTGTAATTTGAGAATGCGAGACGGTAGAACCATATTTTTAGAATATACGGTCGCTTTTGGCGCACTTGCGGGGTGTTCTTTGTGCATGTGAACGGCGAAAAGCATTCTGCGGTAGCGCAATTAGTATGCGGAGCTGAAGCAGCGACAGCACGCTTCGGTCAAGGTATGTATTGTACGGCCGGATATGGCCGAGTTGCACGAAGTCCCGGCGAGCGAACATGTTGTGCATGCGCATTGGATGCTGCAACCCGCGTCTGGTGAGTCGCAGTGTGCGAGTTTCACCACCCGAACAGCACTTTCAACAGCTGAATCAACATCTGATACGATCAACAGCAACGAGGAAGTTCATTACTATGAAGAGTGGGAGCTGGGCTCCGAGATGGGAGATGACAGAGACCGCGGCTCGAAGGATGATGACGCTCAAGAGTGCTCCACGGACTCCCACTCGCAGTCGCCACGATGCAGCACCGGACTCAGCGAAACGCAATGTGCATTATTTTCAGCAGACGATGGATGTGACGAAAGCAAACCAGGGAATCAAGTCGACTCATGTGAGGAGACGGATGATAAACGCACTGCAAGCGACAATGAGATTGACAGCGCTCGGTCTGAAGCCTCGACACCCGAAGCCGATGCATCAAGCAGCACGAATGGACATGAAACGATGGCAGAATTGGAGGATGAGTCGAGATTCTTGGCATCGAGAGGTGGTGATCCAAGTGACGCTAGCGGCGAGGAGAAGTCTACGACCTCTCGATCTAGTGACCTGCCATATGGGAACGACTCAATCGCTCAGCATGAGCTGTCGTCATCAAATACTTCCAGATCAGCTTCTTTCTGTGAGAACCCGCCAGAGCAAGATTCGAGAGCAGTGTCAAAAAATATCCAGGTGTTTGTGCGAGTGCGTCCTCTGTCAAGCAGAAATGGCGATGCCCGAGAAGAGACTTCAGTGGTGAATCTTGGCGAGGAATGCAATTCCATACGAGTGGTGTCTTCCTCCAACAACCAAGGCAACAATTGCATTGTCACCGATTGCGGCTTTGACAAAGTATTCATGAACACTTCGACCCAGGAAGACGTGTTTCGTGCAGTCGAGCCAAGCATACAGGCGTCGCTGCAAGGGTATAATGCGACGATCTTCGCGTATGGACAAACTGGAACAGGAAAGACTCATACAATTTTTGGCGAGGACGAAGATGTCATCATGCCGACGGAAGAGAAACAGGAACCAGAACAGCTGCTTCGTTTGGCGCGGCCGACATGGGGTATCATTCCCCGCGCAGTGGCGTTCCTATTGGACCAAGTGGAAGACTTGAAGAAACAGGGCGTTTGCGCTGACGTGCAGTGCAGTTTCATGCAGATCTACAATGATCGGCTCTTCGATCTTCTCACTGACCGAAGGCGGCAGCGACCGTTAATACTTCGCGAACAACCGACATTGGAGGGAGGAACGAATGTCGTTTTGCAAGGTCTCTCTAGTGAACGCATTTCGACGCTAGATGATGCACTGCATGTATTGCAGCGAGGACGAACCAACCGATCGGTGCGAGAAACGGAAGCGAATTCGTGCAGCAGTCGTAGCCACGCGATCGTCCAAATCAACATTTCCACCGAACGGAAATCCGAAAACGGAGACAAACTCATTCGCAGGTCAAGATTGAATATGGTGGACCTCGCTGGCTCTGAAAAATGGAACACGGAGCTCGAGATGGAAGACGCGCATTCCCAAGAGCTGAAGAACATCAATGCGAGTCTATCGGCGCTGGGGAACTGCATCGCGGCATTGTCGGAAGCTGGGAGGAAGCACATCCCTTACCGAGACTCGACCTTGACCCGCTTGCTTCAAGACTCGTTTGGTGGTAACACTCAAGCGTGCCTGATCGCTACGATCAGTCCATCTCAACGCGCTTGTGAGGAAACGATACGCACGCTGCAATTCGCGGACCGCGCGCGCTCTGTAATGCAATCCGTTCGCGTGAATGAGACGGTCAGTGGCGCTTCTGAATTGCAAGTAGCAAAAGCGCAGATCGCAAAATTGCGAGAGCGGCTCGAGAGCGAGCAACGGCGGCGGCACCAAACACGAATAAAGGAGCAAGAAGCAGCGCAAAAAGAGTTCCTTGAAAAACTGCAGGTAAAAGAGAAAGAGATTCAGAAGCTGTCGAAGGATAATGCAGTGTATTCGAGATGGAGAGAAGAAGATATCAAAAAGATCCGAGACCTTGAGACTCGAATCAAGGAGCTAGAGGTGCAGACACTCGGTAGAGAAGGAGCGGACGGAGTTTCTGCTTCTGACAGACCCGAGGCTACGGCGAGCGATGGTGAGGCGAGTTCGAAGCATGGTTTGAAGCAAAACCTACGAGCTTCTAACTCCACTACACCGTCGCTCCCTGCTGCTCTCAAAGCAGTGCACTCTAGGAAAACCTTATTGCCCAGTGGTCCGCCAGTGCGAAAAGAAGAAAACGTCGGACAGAAGCCATATAAGAAGATCCTGGAACGCTATGCGCTTGGATCGAAGAAAGGCAATCGCAAGCCACAAGACAGTCAGGCAAACCTGGCTCCACAAGCTACGAGTACGGATCTCCAAAAGAGGCAGGACATGAAGCAACAAGTGGGCGTGATATCCACGACGCGTGAGGAGCGACAGCTTTGGGGATCCGATGCAAACCCCGAGAACACGCGACCAGAGTTACCCGAGATTTTCCCAGCGACTGAGAGAAACTCGGAGCTATTCTACGGTTCGGCAGGGTTAAAGCAGTATGCAGCCAGCCTTGCCTCATCGAACTCCTCCGGTTTGTGGAAGTCCCAAGCGATTGACTCGACAGGATACCCTTCGTCCTCGGATACACAGAAATTGATCGCTATCCCCCAGACACTACCCTACTGGGGATCCCAAAGTCAGCTTTCACAGTCGTCTCCGCCCAATGTCCAAGCTTCGTCATCGCTAGTGCAGCCATCTGCACGAGTCGGTCCGACTGCTTTGAAAGAGATGGAGCCCGAGCTTCAAAACCAGTGGAAAGCGCTTTCGAGCGGCAGCTATTTCCCTACTGTGGCGGATCCGGCGAAAGATCTCGGCATGCCTAGCAAACCAAGCGTCTATTCGTCATTGTCTAGTCCAAGTCTCGCAGCTGGCAACTCCGATGTTTGTGGGAAGCATAGCTTGAAAGGATGTGTACTGTGCGCAGTTAAAGATCCCCGACCTCCCTTTCTGTCGAGCAAGCCCTCGGCTGCGTCAACAATGAAGTCAAGTATCGAGTCTTCGGTCATCGCGATCGAGCGATCGGACCGATCAAAGATTGCTGACACAGTGCGAGAAGGACCATGCGATCGCCATCAACTCGCGAGCTGTTTCATTTGTGGCAGTTCATCCGGTGGGATCGCACCGCCGCCCCTTCTGAACCAGAGTACATTTCCAGCTATTTCATACGTCAACAGTTCCACTCGCGGCGAGGAATCGAAGAGCACTGACACTGTTGAGCGGAACCCTCTTCTGATGAACGACGCCAAGTGCGCGGCACACTCATTGGCAAACTGCGTCTTGTGTGCTGGCGTCAAGGCTATGACCCGAAAGATTCAGCAGGGTTCGCCGACGAAGAGAGCTTTTCTGGCAGAGGATGTGTCCAGTAACTCAGCGGGATGGGCATCCAACCAATCCATGCACCTTGAGGCAAGATATCGAGAAGCAACCGCGCTGCTGGGCTCGAGTTTCGATCAGATAGCAGACCAACAACAAAGTGCATCCAGCAGTGGTTCAAAGCCCCCTCATGCGCTTGGTAGGAGACACACAATCGACCACCGAGTTTTTGATACCGATAGCGGGACCGAGTCTCCATCGAAGTTTGGAGCGCCACTTCGACCGCAACTGTCCAGTTTCGACTTGCACAGCAAGAGCTCCGAGTTGTCCGCTTCGATAGCTCATCTATCGATACCGCACGAGCAGAATGTGCAAGCAGGTCCTGTCGGTTCTGCTGAACCACCAGCGTCGTCCTTATCCAGCAGTAGCTTCCAAAGTCGCGACACCTGCAATCCAATGAGCCCAGTGAAAGCGAGTTGGCAGCCAGCGGCTCGTCCAAGCATCAAAGAGCTCGCAGTTGACGGTACGAATCGGAAAAACTACCAAGCAATGATTCGTGAAGCATCGGACGCAGCCGCATTTGTTCTGCGGAGGAAAGGGTGATTGGTTGGGTGCATTTGATGGAGATGGCTATCGTAAAAAGCGCGGTTGCCCTTTGCCGATCGTGCGCGCTGCGTGCACAAACCGCTTGAGAGTGTGTCGATTTGAGCGTAATCCGTCTCGAAATGCCTCTCGAAGTCGGTGGTTTGTCTCATCGTGCCCACAACTGCCGCTCCTTCCCACAATGCCACCGTCATTGGTGTAACATGCGATTGCAATATATTGATTGCATGGAAGAGTCGCTGCTTGATTATTTCCGGAAAAGCACAAAGTACGCTCGCACTTCATTCCAGAGTACCACAAACAAGTACGCTCTCGCTTATTTCCGCCAAACCCTTGAATCATCTGCCATTTTGCGGAAATAGGTAGTTTGAACCTGTCAAAAGAAGAACCCAACTCATTAGCGGAGGTGCTGTCTGTCAATCAGTTCAAAGAATGCGCACTGTTCTCTTCATTCAGTGCACGTTCGGTCGACATTTGCTCGCTTTCTGTCATCCAAGCTGCAACTTGAAGGTGTGTGGTGGTCTTCGGAAGACAAAAGCGGAAGACCTGACTTCCACCTGAGTCCACTATTAAAAGCCGTGTTCGTCCACTCTTCGTCCGCTCTCTTCAATTGGTCTTCGTATCACTCGCAGTCCGTAATCACAGCGGATGGATCCACCCTGCGCGACTCTATCACCAAGCGCATCAATCATTTCCTTCCTTCATTCCCATATCTCCCCCACACCCACGACATGAGCAACACAAACGAAGAGCCAGCGACCAAGAAGGCGCGCACGACCGCATGGAGCGACCTGGACTACTTGCCGGGCTTTGGCGGCCACTTCTGCTCCGAGACGCTGCCGAATGCGCTCCCGAAAGGTCAGAACAATCCGCAGAAGTGTCCCTACGGACTCTACGCGGAGCAGCTCTCGGGGACGGCATTCACGCTGCCTCGCGATAAGAACCAGCGCAGCTGGCTCTACCGCATCTTGCCGCCTGTGGTGCACGAGAAGTACAAAGAGGTGGACCACAAGTTCATCCACTCGGACTTTGCGCATGCGAAACTGACTCCGCAGCAGATGCGCTGGAGTCCCATGCCGTTCCCACAGGAGTCGGAGCAATTGGACTTCGTGACGGGCATGAAGACGATCGGCGGCGCAGGCGACCCAACGATGAAGGACGGGATGGCGATCCACAACTACGCGGCGAATGTGTCGATGACGGACAAGTGCTTCTACAACTCGGACGGCGATTTCTTGATCGGTATGTGTCTGCATGCATGCGCGAACGCATTCCAAATGCGTGGAGGGGGTGCGGTGTACTGACATTGCCGTGTTTGTTTTGCTGTTGCGCGCAGTGCCGCAGCACGGTGCATTGAAGATTACGACGGAGTTTGGCAAACTGCTTGTGTCGCCTCATGAAATTTGTGTCATCCAAGTAAGTGGTTTAACGACGATCAGCCCGATGTTGCGCGCGCAAACTCGACTGACGTGCTCCTTGTTATATGGTCTCTCTGTCATAGCGTGGCATCCGTTTCTCGGTCGACATTGATGAGCCTTCGCGTGGGTACATTCTGGAAGTATACAACCGCCACTTTGTGCTCCCCGATCTTGGTCCGATCGGAGCCAACGGTCTCGCGAACCCGCGCGACTTTGAGCACCCCGTCGCGGCGTGGGAAGACCGCGAATGCGAGTACTTGGTCGTGAACAAATTCGGCGGCCGCGTTTTCTCGGCGCGCATGAGTTTCTCTCCGTTCAACGTCGTCGCGTGGCACGGCAACTACGTGCCGTACAAGTACAACTTGGACAACTTTTGCACGATGAACTCGGTGAGCTTTGACCACCCGGACCCATCGATCTACACGGTGTTGACGTGCCAGACCGATGAACCTGGTTGTGCCGTGGCGGACTTTGTGATCTTCCCGCCACGATGGATGGTCATGGAGCACACTTTCCGCCCGCCGTACTTCCACCGCAACTGCATGACCGAGTACATGGGGATGATCTACGGCACGTACGACGCGAAGAAGGGCGGCAAGAACGGCTTCCAACCCGGTGGCGCGTCGTTGCACAGCGTCGACACCCCGCATGGACCGGACGCAGCGACGTTCCTCGCGGCGTCGAACGCCGACCTGCAGCCGCACAAGTTTGAAGGCGGTCTCGCGTTCATGTTTGAATCGACGTTCTTGGTCAAGCTCACAGATTACAGTCTCAATTGCGAACACAACGACCCAGACTACTGGAAATGCTGGCAGCAAATGCCAAAACTCTTCAACCCGAACCAGATTTAACGAGGTAGGTAAACATAAGAGACCTTCTTCCGCAGCAAAGCTGCACCGCAACCACTCTATGTCTCAACTTTAGTACTGCTCGCACATGATATGAATGCAAAAGGAAAAAGACAACCAAACCGTCGTGGACTGTAGTGCATTGCAGTTACGTTGTCCACATTGCGGCTCTACCGCTCAAGTGTGCTTGTTGACGAGGATGATGAAGCAGAGGAATATCAAAGCGACCAAGATGAGGATGCACCGCTCGGGTCTCGTGTTGCGCTGGTATCTTTCCGCCCGGTGCAACTCTTTGAGTCCCGATCGCATGCGACACACAACCTGGTGAAGAAAATGGGGAAGCTGTGGTCAGCAACTGCAACGAAAAGCGATAGCGATGCAGTGAGTGTATTGATACCTGCTCCATGTTGTAGTCGATTCGGTCGATCAGCGTTCCTTGATCGATCACCATGTCAGCTACTTCCTTGAAAACGGTCGCAAGCATCGCGACGGATCTCGCGATTCGCTGGATTTCTTCGTCGCGCGATTTGACTTTGAATCTTGTCATCTCAATCGCCAAATCGAACCTCTGCGAAGCCTCCAGCTGACAAAAGCATTCACAGGAGCTCAGTAATGTCGAGTTGGCGATAACTCGAGCTGGTGACTAGCATACAAACCACTCTCCCCTTACCTCATCCGCGCCATCACTCGCACCCTCCATATCATCGACGTCAAAGATATCGCACCCGAACTTTTGCACCTGCAGCCTTTGGAGATATTCATGCTGACGCTTGCGGAACTGGTACGAGATCTCTTGGAGACGGCTTGCGATGGATCGCTGTGTGTTGACGCGAACGAGTCGATCGATGGTGGAGGTGCAGGGAACACCTCCTATAAACGGATTTGTGATTTTCTTCAGGTTCCGATCAGCACTCTGGAAAAGCGAAGTGATCTCTGCCGTGATCTGATTGATCTCCTGCTCTTGCTCTTCCTCAGCACCGTCAAATCGAATCATCAGTCGTCGGGTGTGGATGAGCTGCAGGTATTCGACTGTAGTGGGACAGAACACAGTTAGTTTAGCTGAAGTAGTGGAGCATTCAGGCATCATCAGAGTGCACGCACGCTTCACATGCAATAATCGAATCGCTTCGTTCGCTTCATCCGAGAAACACATCCATTCGGGCTTTTGCATCGTCTCTCCAAGCTCGAGTTGATCACATTCGAGCGCTTCCTGCAGCAACGCTTTTTCCATCGCGCGCGACTTCATTTGCTGTCGAAAAGGTCAGTCACGCAAGCCGTTTTCCAAACAGATAAGCAGCAATCGAGACCGAGGAAGCTTCATGACGAGGTACATGTTTCACCTGTTTGGACTGGAAGAGTGCGAGATACGGCGGGCTCTCCTTCAGGTGGCGCAATTGGAATCGCAGATTGCGCTTCTTCAGATTTCTCCGCCTCACAGTGAACCGCTCCGTCAGATCCCGATACGCCATCCCACACTCCCCTTTGCGGTCACGCTATGCGACTGTAAATGAGCGCACGGATGTCGTCGCGCCTCGACCTTTTCTTTGCGTCCAGGTGGTCCTTTCCGGGGAAATGACGGTGGAGCTTTTCGCAGTTGATCCAGCAAGCGTATCTTCAAAGGGTGCGCAGAGTGATGGTCTTGCATCTGTCATGCATCCGTAAAAAAGAAGAAACGTCATCCCCGTTTCTTACACGCGTAAAAACCCTCTGTGTCTCGAAAAAAGGATCGAAACACTATTTCTGCGAACCACAACGCCATATCCATATTCAATGCAGCCAATGAAACGCAGCGGAAACGTCACACTCCGAAAGGACACCAACCCGCATTCACTCTCCATATTGAAGAACCACGACGCTGCAATCCTAGCAGCGTGTGTGTGTGTGTGTGTGTGGATATCTCTACATCACTCCGCCGCCATCCGAGTAGGCGAAGAGTGCGGTAATGTCCGAGAGTACTACGACCAGTCCAGCCGCTTCCCCAGCCAGCAGCATCAACAATGCCAACAGCGGGAGCGGTGCGCTGCGATGGACGAAAATGGAAGCAATCGCACCGCGCAGTGGCGAGATGCCCTCGCGGAGGTCGGGCCACACTCTCTCGATCGTGGGCTCGAACGGGTACTTATTTGGCGGCTGCGACTACTCGGAGCCTCCGGGTCCAACAAACGATCTGTTTGTGTTGAAGATCAATGCGAGTTCGTCATGGGAATGGGAGAAATTGAAGTTTGCGCCGACGATGGCGCCTCTGCCGCGATGGAAACACTCGGCCACGGTTGTCGACAGTAAAGTGTACGTGTTTGGCGGGTTCCACAACAGCACCACGCGTTTCAATGATCTCTGGGTGTTCAACCCGATCACGATGGATTGGAGCCAGCCGGTCGACAAAAGCGCAGCAGCAGCTCATCGAGCGAGTGTTGCGAGTACACGCGCGAACGCACCGATTTCGCCGGCTCCGCGAGGAGGCCACTCTGCGGTTGCGATCCGCAAATGCATCTACGTGTTCGGCGGGTATGGCGGGACAGGGTACGGGCGTCGCGATTTCGATGACCTGCACATGCTTCGTGTCGAAGATGTGAGCTGGAGCAAAGTCACCAGCAAGGGTCGACCTCCAGAGAAAAGAGCTGGCCACCAAGCGTGTGCGGTTGAAGATCTGATGCTTGTGTGCGGAGGCTGGAACAGTGTTGCGCAGTTCAATGACCTGCATATCTTCGACACAACGACGAATTCCTGGGCGATGATTGAAGGCTCCCACATGGCGAACCCACTACCGCGCTGGAACCACGCTTCGTGCGCTGTGCTTGCGATCCCGCATGCAAAAGTGTTCACGTTCGGGGGCGTCGTCGGCGAGCCTAATAACTACAACGGCCAAGGCACCTACATGAACGATACTTCAGTGTTGGACACGGGCGACATGACGTGGAGTGTGCCCGAAATACGAGGCGAGCCACCCTGTGGACGATCGGATACGACGCTAGCCTACGATGACAAGGGCAGTCGATTGATTATTTTTGGCGGGTGGGCAAATGTGTGGCTGAACGACCTCTTTTGCTTGGATGTGAGCTGTGTTGTCGGCCCGCCCTATGGCATCACCAGCGTTTTCCCCCAGTATGGACCACTTACTGGTGGTACCCAGTTGATCCTGGAGGGCATTGACTTCGTGAACAAGCCTGTGACAGTCCGCTTTTCGTGCCGCAAAGGGTCTATCGATGTGCAAGGAGAGTACGTGAACGACCACACGCTCTACGTCACGACACCAGACTTTACGGCATTCCCTCCAGGCGATGTCCAAATTCGAGTCGCGCTTCAAGGCGATTCGTTCACGACTACTTCCCAGACATTCAGCTTTTTCGCCGTGACACATGCGCCAATGTGCTTTGCGTATGGTCCTGGTGTCTTGTGTGGTGGAGCAAGTGATGAGCCAACATGCTTTATTATCCAAGCACGAGATGCAGACCGCAACCTTCGCACCCGCGGAGGCGATGAGTTTGCGATAGAGGTGGTGTCAGATGAAACTGGTCCTCTTTTCCTACCAACGCTCCAAATCCAAGACCTGATGGATGGAAAGTACTTGGTGAGCTACACTGTTTCGAATGCCGGAGAGTACAAAGTCAACATCGACTTCCAAGGCACGTTTGGTGGTGCAGCTGGCTCCATTCGTAGCTCGCCATACATTGTTTCGTTTGACGACACAGTTACACGCGAAATGAACCTGATGACGGGTAAATTGGTGCTCGACCAAGTGCTCCACGATCTCCAATCGCTGCAACAGTCGAGCAAAGAGTGCAACATCGGACTCGAGCAACCACTTTCTGACCCGTCTTGGACACCGGAGCAGACCACAAATGCGCTGATCGGGTTAAAAGAGCACGTGTTCCACGTTGAAAAGCGAGGTGAGGACATTTCTCTGTCCATAGACGAGCTGAAAGCTGAAATCGCTTTTCTCAAAGACGCGGGCATCGTGGTAACGAAGGAGCTCGAGATGCTGCACTCGATCGAAACCGCGTGGCATGAGATATTAAAGAAGGTTCCAGCAGCAAGCGCACGCATCGCTCCACTAATTTCTGCCCAGAGCTTGAAATTTCGCAAAGACATGGGTGGTTATGTTGCCGAACTCGAGACAAAAGAGGCTCAGCTGAAAACGAAGAGCTTCTGGAGTTTCGCGGCAGGCACCAAGGGTGCGTTGGATGCCATCAGTCAAGAGAAAGCAGCGTTTGAACAAGAAGAAGCACATTTGGAGCGACAGCGACACATCGCTGAGATTTTAGAGTGCGAGGAGCTACTGGAACCGTGTGAAAAGGTTCTGCATGCGATGCGGAAAACCTTGGAGCATGTGCATCAACTCTGGGAGTCGATCTCAGATGTTACCCGGAAAATCGACCTCTCGAAGGAGGTTGCATGGAGCATGATCGATGGCATCGTGCTCGAAGAAGAAGCGAAAGGGTTCATGACGATGGTAAAAGCTACCAACAAGGATATCCGCGATTGCGATGCATACAGACACTTCGAACGGCTCGTCAAAGAGTTCCTCA
Source organism: Globisporangium heterothallicum (assembly GCA_023334155.1). Classification (NCBI taxonomy): domain Eukaryota; phylum Oomycota; class Peronosporomycetes; order Pythiales; family Pythiaceae; genus Globisporangium; species Globisporangium heterothallicum. The sequence continues at coordinate 12,468 of JAASGH010000356.1, forward strand.
GCACGTGTCCGCTATTCCAGGCGCTACGCCATCCATCCATGCGAAAGCGACACTGGCAGGAACTGGTGAAAGTCACAGGGAAGACCTTCGACTGTCCCGACGAAAACCCAACGCTCAAATTCGCAGACATCTTGGCACTCAACTTGCATGAGTTCCAGCGGGATGTCGAAGAGATCACCGATCGAGCGCAGAAAGAAGCGAAGCAGGAGTCAATGCTTCAAGATCTGCAAGCACGCTGGGCGACTGTCTCGTTTGCGATGACGAAGTACAAGGAAACGGATGTCCCGCTGCTCCACTTGTCTGAAGATGTCGTTGAAATGCTGGAATCGGACCAGTTGTTGCTGCAGACAATGGTTTCAGGGCGGCACAATTACTTTCAAGCTCAAACACAGAGCTGGTTCTCCAAGCTTATGCTGGTCTCGGAGATCATGGGCATTCTCAATGAGATTCAGCGGTCATGGTCGTACCTCGAGCCACTATTCATGAGGTCTGAAGAAGTCAAACGAGAGTTGCCGGAGGAAGCGGTGCGGTTTCAGCAAATCGACGAACGGGTTCGACAGACCTTGCACCTCATGTGGTCCCAGCTGCCGACTGGCAATGTCTTGCCTGCCTGCCAGCTTCCAGATCTACTGCTGTCGCTAAACGACCTTCGCGCTCTGCTTGAAAAGTGCCAGCAGGCGCTGAAAGAGTATTTGGATTCCAAGCGACGTCTGTTTCCTCGGTTTTACTTTATATCTGAAGCTGATCTGCTGGATTTGCTCTCGAATGGCAGCACCCCAGGCAGTATTCTCGTGCACTTGGAGAAAGTGTTCCTCGCGACCCACACCTTGGTCTTGGAGAAAGGAGGTAGCGGAAACGCAATGCTGGCTACCCACTTCATATCGAACGATGCAGCAAAAGAAAAGATCCCGTTCGAGCAAAAAGTGGAATTGCAAGGAAAAGTGGAGCTTTATCTCCAAGTCTTGCTGGAGACCATGCTCTCTACATTGAAACAGCACGTGGTACGGTCGATCTCGCGCTTCCCAGAGCAGAATCGTGTCGACTGGTTAATGCAAAAGCTGCCAGCGTCCAATCAAAGCGAATCTACATTGCTGCCTATGGACGCTGCTCAAATCGCCTTACTAGTTGCGGGTATTGAGTACGCAAAAGGCGTAGAACAGGCGTTCGTCTTGTTGTCAAATGGCCACGCGACAGCGATGAAAGAATACTACGACAAGCTCGTCATTCAACTGAACGACCTGATCAAACTCACGCAGACGAACCTCACCAAGCAAGACCGTCAGCGAGTGATGTGCGTCATCACGATCGATGCCCACTCGCGAGATGTTGTCCAGAAGCTGCTCTATGAAAAGATCGCTTCTTCGAGTTCATTCTTGTGGCAGTCGCAGCTGAAGCAGAGACGCGCCGACCACTTGAATAAGACGTACCTCGAGATTTGCGATGCGACTTTCGACTATGGTTTCGAGTACCTGGGCAATGGACCTCGTTTGGTCATCACTCCTCTCACGGATCGAATCTACGTCACGGCGACGCAAGCTCTCCATATCCAGATGGGCTGCGCTCCTGCAGGTCCGGCTGGCACAGGAAAGACAGAGACAACGAAAGATCTCGCGAACATGGTCGGCAAAATCTGCTACGTGTTCAACTGTTCTCCAGAGATGGATTACAAGAATCTTGGCAACATTTTCAAAGGACTGGCGAGTGCTGGTGCATGGGGGTGCTTCGACGAGTTCAATCGTCTTGCCCCCGAGGTACTCTCGGTGTGTTCAGTGCAGTTCAAAGCTGTGTGCGATGGGATTCGGAGTGACAGCGAGCACGTCACGATTGAAGGCGACAAGGTCAAGCTGGACCCAACGTGTGGCACATTCATTACGATGAATCCGGGGTATCTTGGCCGCTCCGAGCTTCCCGAGGGACTGAAAGCACTGTTTCGACCTATCACCGTCATGGCTCCAGATCTTGTCCTTATCTGCGAGAATATGCTCATGGCTGAAGGATTCCGAGAAGCGAAGCTCCTGGCGTCGAAGTTCTTCAGTCTGTATTCCTTGTTGAAGGAGCTGCTATCCAAGCAAGACCACTACGATTGGGGGCTGCGAGCCGTCAAGAGTGTTCTCGTTGTCGCCGGCTCCTTTAAACGCGCAGAGCCGAAACTGGCCGAGCAAGAAATCCTCATGCGATCACTTCGAGACTTCAATTTGCCCAAGATCGCAGAGCAAGATTTACTCATCTTCAACGGTTTGCTCGAAGATCTCTTCCCGCAGATGAACCCGCCTCGGAAAGTGGACGAAGCCATGGAGAAATTTGTTCACATTGCATGCGAAGAGCGTGGACTGTGGCCACACGAGCAATTCAGACTGAAAATCATCCAGCTGGAAGAGTTGCTCGCGATCCGCCACTGCGTATTTGTCATGGGACCGCCAGGAAGCGGGAAAACAGAGTGCTGCGAAACGCTTGTAGCCGCTAGGAAGAAAAAAGGAGACGACTACTACACAAAAGTGATCGACTTGAATCCAAAAACGGTGTCTACGGAAGAGCTGTATGGCTACATGGTGCTTGGAACGCGGGAATGGAAAGATGGACTGCTGTCGAAGCTGATGCGAGACGTTGCGACCGTTTCTTCCACAGATCCACGGCCGAAATGGTTAGTCTTGGATGGGGATTTAGATGCCAACTGGATTGAATCCATGAACTCGGTGATGGATGACAACAAAATGCTGACCTTAGCATCCAACGAACGCATCCCGCTCAAGCCGAACATGCGGCTCCTCTTTGAAATCCGCGACTTGAAATTCGCGACTCCAGCCACGGTCTCGCGCGCTGGGATCCTCTATATCTCCAATGACGATGGGTCTCAATGGAAGTCCTTCCTCGCGAGTTGGGTAGGCACAAAAGGCGCAACACTGCAGCAACGCTCGGTGTTAGGGGAAGCGGCGAACAGATACATCGATCCGATTGTGTCATTCATCAAGCAAAACTGCAAAACGATCGTCCCCATGGAAGAGATCACGATGGTGCAGACCTACTTGTACTTCCTGGACGCCATTCTGGACGCGGAGACGTTAGCAGACTCGAAGAAAGTTGACATATTGAGCGGCTTCATCTCTGTCTGGGCATTCGGGGCTGCATTGACGATCACCGACGATGGCACGGATTATCGCAGAATCTTCAGTGAGTGGTGGCGCAGCGAGTTCAAGCACATCAAGTTCCCGACGCGAGACACCGTATTTGACTACTGGCTGAACCCAAATACGCTGAGTTTTGATTCGTGGCGCTCGTCGCCGTACTTTAGAGCCGTGCACTTTGACGGGTCGGTCGCGATGTCGTCGATTACAGTGCCGACACCGGAAACGGCATCGATCACGAGCTGGATGAGCTTGATGGTGCG
>JAASGH010000357.1:0-15822 GCA_023334155.1 Globisporangium heterothallicum
CAATATTCCTCCAAGAGATTCAGCTTATGTCTCAGCTGGAGCACCCGAAGATCGTGGCATTCTTGGGCATTTCATGGACGACTATATCTGATGTCGCGATGGTGCTGGAGTTTTCGCCCAATGGCGATCTAGGTACTTTGCTGAAATTCGATAAGGAGCGGGAGACAAATTTCCAGTCACGCCGATTGCATTGGTTTGAGCCCGACGCTTCTTTCGCGTCGACGATTTCGCTTACGATGCGGAGCATCCCGTCCAAAGTGGCGATTGCGTTGGATATACTGGAAGCGTTGATGTATTTGCATTCGTTCAACTCTCCAGTGATCCATCGGGACTTAAAAGCTCGAAATGTGCTGTTGAGCAAGAACTTCGATGCGAAACTTGCCCATTTCGGTGCCCAGGCTGAGTGGCAAGTCGATACCTCGCGTCCCGAAAGCGCAGACTCGATGGCTTGGGTTGCTCCAGAGATATTACGCGGGGAACCCTACAGTGAGAAAGCCGACATGTATTCCTTCGGGGTGATACTGACCGAGATGGCAACGTGCAGTCGACCTTTTGCGGGACTTTTGACTGCGGCGATCGTCTTCACGGTGCTCACGATGGACGGGCGTCCAGAGATGCGAGACAGAGAGTGTCCAGAGGACATCCGGTTGTTTGCAATGAAGTGCATGGGCACCGATCCAAGTGCGCGACCGAGTGCGTCGGAAGCGCACCAAGAGCTTCGATCGTTCCGCGTTGGGTCTCGCCTATCGGAGCTATAGAGATCGTGTAGTGTGCAGTAGCGATGTGTGTGCGTGTCCAATGGATGCTGCAGCTGTTGTATGGCGCTGCAGTAAATAGATCCTCCGATGCTGTCGTTTGCAGCGTTCGTCAAGTGCTGCCAATGTTTGCGAATCCGTTTCAATTGTCCTCACACGTCACAGGTTATCAGATCCGCTCGAGTCTGAGTACGGTCCGTTCCAACGGTTTCCTCACTGAACCGGTCCGATCCGGTCCCACAAACCAAGGTTTTTCTCCTCGACGTGAGGTTTTTGCTTGCAAGGACCGAGGTTTTATATGGTTTGGCTGCTGTTGGGACCTGCTGTTATTATAAGTGGAAGGCAGGAAGGCTTCCTTCCAATTCAACCAGCAGAAGTGGGGACAATTGCAGCTCGCTACACGACGGCGACAGACCAACGAGAGAAACAGGATGGACGCGGAATCGAAGGACCTGCTGCGCGACTGGCTCATCCGCAGCCTCGAACCAGTGTACGTATCTATATGCGCCATGCCACGATGCATCCGTTTGAAGGAAGGAGATCGTTTCATTTTCTTGCTGTTGCAAATGCAACTTTTTTTTTTTGACGGTGTGGTGGTGCTCACTTCTTTGGTCTTTTTTGCTTTGCTGCAGATGCGATGCGGACCCGGAAGTGCTGAGCAAGTACGTGTTGGCGTTGATCCAGAACGACCCGAAGAAAGACGGGTTGCAGGAAACGTGCATATCCAAGTTGGAGGAATTCCTAGGCGATGGTGCGTTGCCCTTCCGTTACCAGACATGTCACTCCTTCGTTTCCGAGTGCGGACGCGATGAAGCGGCAAGTCTAGCGTTGTTGCATGTGTGCTAATGTGTTGTTGTATGGACTTTGCTTGCACAGAAACGACTGGTTTTGTGAATCGGTTATTTAAGGCTCTTGAAAACGGTTCGTACAAGGCGACGCATGAAGAAAGGGAAGAAATCGGTCCAGGTGGCGACTACCAGCAATACCCGAACGATCCACGCAACGACGAGAATTCGCGTCGACGAGGAAGAACCAATTCGGAGGACGAGGACGAACGAAGGCGGTTCAACAAGAGGCGACGCGATGACGATCGACCTCGCGATGGTCCTCGACGAGACAGTGCTAGCAATGGGCGAAGACAACCACCGTTTGCGGGCAGAGGCGATATGCGTGGTGGACGAGGCTTTCACAATGGCGCTGGTCCCGGAGGTCCAGGTCCGATGGGCGGTCGAGGCGGTGCTGACGGTTATGGCATGGATCGTCGTCGCAATTTCCCACCAGAATGGGGAATGCCACCCCCACAGCATATGGGTATGTGGCAGCCTCCTCCTCATTTTCCACCCCGAGGTGGATACCCAGATTTTGATCCAAATGCATTCAACCCAGAAAACCCGGGTATGGGTCCACCACCGCATCACATTGGCATGATGATGCCGCGACACATGGGAGGTCAGTATTACCCACCACAGGGAGGACGAGGCGGTCCCGGCAGGGGACGTGGCGGTCAGTTTGCAGGAGGGAGAGGCGGCGAGTTTGGCGCCGCAGGGAAAGACGACGATGGTACAGGAGCAGACAACGGTCACGGAGGTGCGAAGACCACTCTTCGTGTCAGCAATGTGGATCCAAAGTATGTCAACATGACCAAGCTGAGCTTGCACTTCTCCAAGTTTGGCAATGTTGTCAATGTCCAAATGCGTCCGAATTTCAAGTGCGCTTATGTACAATACGCCACGGAAGAGGAAGCGAAGAAAGCTTTCCACTCGCCGATCCCAGTGTGCAATAACCGATTCATTGAAGTGAAATGGGCAAAGTACGATGCTAAAGATCCACAGGGAGCTCCTTCGATCGCAGAGCAAACGGCATCGGAATCAAAAGAGGGGGACGAATCGGCTTCAGGAGCAGGTGAAAGCGCTCAATCTGCATCAACTGGCGAGAACACAGCGAATGGGGAGGAGCATGCTCCTGAGAAGCAGATGACGCCTGAAGAGCTCCGTGCTGCAGCGTTGGAACACGGTCGAAAGGTGCTTGAGGAGAAGCGCGAGTTACTGGAGAAGCAGCGTCTGCTCATGAAGCAGAAAGAAGAACTGGTCAAGCGGCAACTAGCACAGCACAAGGAGTTATTAGAGCGCATGAGTCAAAACAGCGACAAATTCTCGATCGCTGATAAGCGTGACTTGCTGAACAAGATCACTGCGCTGTCGGAAGACCTGAAGACTCTGCAACCGCAAAGTGGTGCGACGCTGTCGCGTTCGAGCTCTGGTGAGAATGGGAGCAACATCAATGGTTTGAAGGCAGAGCTGAGTGCACTTGAGGCTGAGGCGTCAACAGGTGTGCCAGTTCCAGGATATGGTGCTGGTCGAGGTGGTGGTCGCTGGTCTGCGGGTCGCGGCTACCATCGAGGAGGCCGAGGCGGTCGAGGCGGTCGAGGTGGCTATGCTGCGCACTCTCATACCCTCGATAACCGCACCACGATCGTGAAAGTTGAGAATCTTCCGGAAGCAGCTCGAGATACGAGCGTTTTAGAGCAGCATTTTGGCAATTTTGGCGCAATCGAGCGAGTTGTTGTCGACGAAGCGTCTCCAGCTCTTGGGTATATCAAGTTCCAGGACCGATATGGTGGTCAAGCTGCGTTAAGCCATGGTGGTATTTATGGCGAAACGACTTTACAGATGACTTGGGTAGAGCCGCAGGAAGCCCCAGCGGCACTCTCTCAGCGTCCAGACGCCGCAGGTGCAGGCGACAGCAGTGAGGTCAGTGGCCGCTCTTCTTTGCTCTTTGCTGCGCATGCAACGATCATCATGGAGTGACTTTACATGTTCTTTGCTTTTAGGTGCGAGCGAGCGCATAGATCCAGAGACTCCAAGTCGGCAGCAGTTGGTGTGGAATGCTCCTGCCATTTTCTCAGCACGGATGCGAACGAAAGGGGATGCGAGATTTGTAGCTGCCAGATAAATAGTTTACCCTAGTGAATCAATCAATCAATTAAGCGTTTATGGGGATGGATCATTTCCGTGCATTTTCGTTTTCGACTGCTTGACGTGTCGCTTGATTGGATAAAAGTCTGCAGCGTAGCGGTTTGATTGGCTTGCGATGGGTTTTAGTGCGGAACGGATGGCATTTTGTCCCCACATCTGCTCCACTTGTCATGGAGGCATCTGGTGGAGGCTCCAAGTATCCCAGATCCATGTGGAGGAACCTTCAACTCTGTATTCTCTCTCGATCAAAGAGCGAAAGCATGCGCTCTGAATGGATATCCGACTCAGTGCGGCGATTACATAGCGTCTCGAAGGAGTGACGGAGAGCGTGCAGCGCACAAACAGATACGCTTGGGGTGCATGCATGCTGCGATGTATACGCCACACAACCAGACGCTCCTGCGAACCGGTCGCACAGGTTGAGCAAAGGTTGACGCAGAGCCACTCTTCGTTGGTTGGTCGATTATTCGGTTGTTGCGTGATTACGCGACTCCATTGACCACTTCCGAACCTTTTGTGCGGACGGAGAGCGATGAGGCGCATTGTCGCAACCGCATGTCACTAAAGCGGACATTTTTCTTAGGACTCGAGGATGATTACGACGCTTGGCGACCTTCGCGCGACCTTCGTGCGACTTGGGTCACCCAACGCGCACTTTCCCACTTTCGCACCCTGCTCTTGTCTGACTCGCCAACGACAGCATAATCGCTTGAGAAAGACACTGCGCAGATCTCTCGAACTCGGCACAAGAGGATGCAGAGGACGTCGCCCGCGGACGCGCGTCGCGGCGAGGCGAAGCAGGAAGACGACGAAGACGTCGCCATGCAGCAGTACTACAGCATGGAGGAGGGCGCGTCCGCGCGCGGATCCGCCACGACCAACGGAGGCAACGCCACGGCGTCAGCAGCCACCATCACTAGCAATGCGACCACCGCGATCATGAGCGGCAACAACTCGCCGTCCGCGTCGTACGTCGATATGGACGCCCGCGATGCGCCTCCAGCGAGCAATACCAGCAACAGCAGTCGGATGTCGAGCTATTTCCACCGCAACCAAACCGTCGAGGTCCTGCGAAGGCAGCAGGATGATGGCGGGGAGCAAACGCTTCGGAAGTCGCGTCCAAATTCGGAGCTTTTTCGCACATTCACGTCTACGGATCCGCTGAACTACCGACAGCGACTGCTTGACGACAACGAGAATGAAACTGCGGGGGGAGCTGGTGCGGGGGTCGGTACAGGAGCGAGTGCTGCCAAGTTTAAGGATCGAGATGTAAACGGTGCTGCTGCTGGTGGAACGGGCCGTGACGCCACCGCCGCCGCTCGAGGCTCCACTTGGCGTCTTTTCTATCGGAACCTGCCGAGTTTGCCGCGCTCGCTTCGGTTCCGACAGAATACACGCTCAACCACAAGATATATTGATCGCGCAAATGCCGCGTCGTTGCGGTCGCGGCTACGAGCGAGGCAGGAAGAGGAGAACGCACGGACGAACTTCAATGATACGATGTCCCCAGGTCACGACGGCACTCGACCAATGACCGACTTTGAGCTCCAGATGGCCAACCTTCAGCAGGATGGCTTGCAGACAGATCCGAATGCACCTGCAGGTGCATCCTCCTTTCAAGCGGCGCCGTCCGGAATCCCGACACTCGCGTCCAAACTGAGCCAGCGCCTCTTTGGAAGAACCAGCAGTATGTTCTCTTTAGACTCGAACGCCGCAGCTGCCGTCGACCGGAAAAACTACAGGATCGTGAAGATCAATGGCGGTGGCAGTCTTCAGGAGAGTGAGATTCTCTCCGACGTCGATGGCGATTCGGGCGATGGCGACAGCACTCCTGATGAAGAGATCGTGTTCCCTCTGAACGAGGTCAAGACGTCGCAGTACACGTGGTGGAGTTTTGTCCCCGTGTTTTTGTATTTGACCTTCCAGAAGACAGCAAACCTGTACTTCCTACTTATCGGCATCTTCCAGATGATCCCCGATATTTCCCCCACCGACGGTGTTCCACTTCAGTTCATCCCACTCGCCATTGTGACAATTATTGATGCAGTTTTTGCCGGCTTTGAAGATTACAAACGTCACATTGCGGATGACCTCGCAAACTCGGCGAAGACCCAAGCGTTCAACCGCGAACTGCGCGAGTTTGAAGAAGTGGAGTGGCGCGATATCAAAGTTGGGGATTTTGTCAAGATCAAGAACCACGAAACGCTACCTTCCGATATTCTTATCCTTTCGGTCGTTCCAGCAGAAGGTGCGCGAAGCGGAGGTAACACAGGCGTTTGCTACGTAGAAACGAAAAATCTTGACGGAGAGACGAACTTGAAGTTGAGAGAAGCTCCGCAAGCGACACGCAACATGTTTGCCAATGAAGAAGAGGCTGGGGAAGTGATGCAAGGGTATGTGGAAAGCGAGCTGCCGAACGGTGATATCAATCGGTACTCGGGAACTTTGTATTTGGAGGACAGCGATTCAAATGGTGATGTTGGGATCGCGCTGACGCTGAAGAATATGCTTCTGCGCGGAAGCAAGCTGCGCAATACGAGCTACGTGTACGGATTAGTTGTCAACACTGGCGTCGACTCGAAGATCATGATGAGCTCTGGGGATGAATTCCCGGTCAAGATCTCGTCGATCGATGAGATGACCAACAAGCAAGTGATCATCGTTGTGCTGCTCCTGTTGATCATGTCGATGGTTGGCGCGCTCAGCGACAACATTTGGATGAACAACCTTACCCTTCCGCCGTATGTGGACTCGAGCGACATCAGCAAAAGCATCTTGGGCACTTTTGTATACTTCTTCACCACGCTCGCGTCTATGGTTCCGATCACACTCTACGTGTCTATCACGTTGGTAAAGGCGCTGCAAGCGTACTTTATGGAATGTGACCTGGATATGTACGATGCGGAGAACGATGTGCCCATGGTGGCACGGAACATGCAGCTCAATGAGCAGCTTGGGCAGATATCACACATCTTTTCGGACAAAACAGGGACGCTGACTTGCAACAAGATGGAGTTCCGCAAGTGCAGCATCAACGGCCAAAGCTACGGTAAAGGCATCACCGCGATTGGCTTAGCAGCGCGCCTCCGAGATGATTTCCAAGGTGACAGGAGTGTCGATGAAGAGTCAGAGAATGGCAGTAGCGACGACGACGAGTTTGTGAAGTGTCCCGCCCCGAATGTAAACTTTAAAGACCGTCGCATCTGGGAGCACATGGCGCAAGAGCAAGACGAGCAAAGTGTGAAGATCAAGGAGTTTTTCACGCACTTGGCTCTCTGCCACGGTGTGTTGATCGAACGAATCGACACGGTGCCGGAAGGCATGGAGGAACTCCCTATTCAGTATTCCGCGTCTTCACCAGATGAGCAGGCGCTTGTTTGCGGCGCCAAGTATTTCGGCTACGAGTTTATTGACAGAGAGCCTGGCAGTGTTTCTCTGAAGACACCAAATGGGAAAATCGACCGGTACGACATCTTGGAGGTGTTTGAATTTGATTCGACACGTAAACGCATGACTGTAATCGTCCAGCGCAGGAAAACGGATGAAGAGCTGATGCAGATGACGGAAAACGATGAAGATGAAGTGCTCGTGTTGACGAAAGGAGCGGATAGTATGCTGTTTCCTCGTCTTGCGCCAGATTCAGTTTCTGGAACGAATGCAAAGACGCGCGAAGCGACTCTGGCGAATCTTGAAACGTTTGCTCAAGACGGTTTGCGTACCCTTGTGATTTGCTCGAAGCGAATGCTGACCAAGGATTGGGAATCTTTTCACTTGCGGTACCGGCGTGCATGCGCCGACTTGCAGGAAGTTGAAGCGAAGTCTCGGGGAGAGAAGAATGCAATTGATGTGCTGCAAGACGAATTGGAGTCGGGTCTCGAACTGTTGGGGGCCACCGCCATCGAAGATCGGTTGCAAGATGGAGTCCCGGAGACGATGGAGCAATTAGCAAAAGCTGGGATCAATATCTGGGTTTTGACTGGCGATATGGAAGAGACGGCAATCAACATCGGCTACGCGTGTCGCCTGCTTAACAACGATATGCAGCGCCATGTGATCAATTCAGCAACATATCGCTCGAAAGGATCCATTTTACGGCAACTGGACAAGGTTTTCCATTCCATTCACGGTGACCGCAGTGAAGACGACGACAACTTGACTAACGGTGCAATGGCAACCCCAATGCAACCGTCTATGACTACAAGGATGAAAGATCAAGTGGAGCACGCGCTCGTGATCGATGGCGGCTGCTTGAATTTGATTTTGGAAGACCCGCTGTATAATCTCCATTTACTTCGCGTGTCGTTGCTCTGCAAAGTCGTCGTCGCATGTCGCGTTTCACCGCAGCAGAAAGCCCAATTGGTGGAGCTTGTGAAGCTGAACGTCCACGATTCTCATACCCTTTCCATTGGCGACGGTGCAAATGACGTCCCGATGATTCAGAGTGCTCATATCGGCATCGGCATCAGTGGACAAGAAGGGATGCAAGCTGTGAATAGCTCGGATTATGCTCTGGGACAATTCCGTTTCTTGAGCCCACTGCTTTTAGTGCATGGTCGTTGGAACTACGATCGTGTCGCTGCGCTAACGGTGTACACTTTCTACAAAAATGTGGTGTACTGCGTGTCGATGTTTTGGTATGCGCTGAATGCCACTGCGTATTCCGGGACCATGCTCTACTCGCCGTTCATTCAACAAGGGTACAATCTCATTTTCACGGCACTCCCAATCATGGTCTACTCGGTGTTTGATCGCGACCTCCCGAAAGAGATTGTGCTGAAGTTCCCCGTGCTCTACCACTCGTCGACGAGAAAGTATTCGCTCTTCTCGTACCAAATGTTTTGGAAGTGGATTATTCTCGGCATCGTGGATTCCGTCGGTGTGTACTTTGTGATCCTTGCGGTAGTGTACAATATCATGCGCTATGGCGAGTCGGTGGAGTACACAGTGTTGGAAAGTGTGGCGTGGACGATTCTGTGTCTGGTTGTGAATGCTCGCTTCTGCTTGATGGTGAACTCGTGGGACATTCTTGAGATTGTGTGCATGGTGGTGACGATCCTGTCTCTCTACGGCTTCCAGTACGTCGTCGATCTGATCACGTGGTCCTCGCCCGACTACGACACGTACACGTTCCCGTGGGTTTTTGCACGCGGGGAGTTCTGGCTTGGTCAACTTTTCGCCGTCGTTGCGATCTTAATGAAAGACTTCTTCTTTGAAGGCTGCAGACGCCGTTTCGCCCCCGAATACGCCGATCTCGTGAAAGAGACAACGAGCGCATCGTCGCGCGACAAGGATGGTAATGAATCTCACTCTCCTTACTATGAAGACTTGATGCATTTCAAGCCTACGCCAGCCAACTACCTGAACCCTGAACTGGCGAATATGATGGACTACCAGGAGCGCCGAGTGCTCGACCGCGTTCCAGTTCGATACGTTCCAGCTGGTCGCGAGCAAATGTACCGTGGGTTTGCATTCGATCAACCGGCGCACATTGTGAACTGGATCTTGAACAATGGGAACAACCAAGAGAATGCGTCGCGCCGCAAAGGGATCAACGTCCACGTTCGGCAGCAGATTCTGCTCTCGGATGACCCGGTCATTTATGAGAATGAGCGTTATCAGCCTTTCTGCGGCTTTGGGAGTACATACCCAGGGTACCTGCTCCCAACGGACCGCAGTCGCTGGAGTGATCGCTCTGGGAAAACCAGTGCGCAGGTGATCCCTCTGGCAGGGCTTGAGCTGAACTTGGAAGCTCCAGGTTGTGACGAGGAAGGCTGGGTGTACGCGACCGATTTCTCGCTGTTCCCGTCAACTCCAATGGCTTCTTCGTCGAGGAGAAACAGCAAAGATGGTGGTGCTGGTGGTCCTCCTCTTCCGTCCAGCAAGAAAGCTACCAAGAAGCGCGGATACCAGGGCTTTGTGCGTCGCCGCGAGTGGGTTCTGTCGGAGGAGTACAAGGACCTGGCAGAGAAAGAGCAGAAGCGCCGTGACAACAGGTTGAGCAACATCTCGGCGATTTCTGTCGAAGACGAAAAGGAAGATTTGTAAATAGGGAAAGCACAAAACAACCATTGAAGATAAATAGACAACTAGATATTTTATGCGATTGACGTTTGCTTCCACTCTGCAAAGGAATTGCTGAGCAGACTCAATGAAGCTGTGCTTCGAAGAAGGAGCGTTGGTTGAAGATGAGTGCAGTAGTGGTTCTAGTATCTATTATCGAGTAAATTAGACATGCAATGGATGCAGAAACACGATCCTCTCTCTTACGCCAAGAAAACCTTGAACGCGTCGGCGCTAGCGAACACTGCGTTGTTGCCGATGGCATTGAGAATGTCTTCGAACTGCTCTTCGCGTTCCTTGATGAGCGCCGGGTTGTGCTTGCTGCGGAAGAGCGTGGCGAGGTTGGACTGTGGCAGTGGCGGCAACAAGGACGAGTTGGTCAACTTGGCGTAGAGCTCCTTGAAGTCGTTGAAGCGCTTCTTCAGAGACACGCTGCCGTCGGTGGCTTCGATGTGGTAGTAGACAATACCTTGTTCAGTGATCGATACTCCGCTCACAGTGTAGAGCTTCGCGGCAGCTGGGACACTTGGAGGGGAGGCGACTGCAGCATCGGTGCTGCTGTTCTTGGAGGCGCTGGAGCCGTTGGAGGTCGGCACAGCAGCAGATTGCGAAACCGGAGCAGCGGATGCGTTGGATGCTGGGGCAGCGGCAACTGGTTCTTGGACAGGAGTGGATTGAGTGCAGCCCATGGTGGTGGTAGTGGAAGAAGTACTTGGTTGGAAGTCGAAGTGGGGGACTTGCTGCAAATTGAACAATGAGGTAAATGGGGTAGAGCGTCGGAGGTCTTTCGTGCTCTTTTGGGGGTGGCGCTGCGGACGGCAGAGAGCGAGAGCCCGTGCACATCATGTGGTCTTTTCGGCAGAGGCTCCCAGGTACCCTCGTCCCGAATGAAACCACATGGAGCGAGGAATGGGGCACTAACGCTGCTGCTTCCATTCTGTACCGTGGAGAACGAGAGTAGGTCTTCATATCCCCATGGAGGCGCATTGGCACACAGTTCTTTTTTCCATGCTCACAATCCGCTGCAGAGATGGCCTGTCTCCTGTCGCAGCCACATGGAGCCGTGCTAGAAAGCGCACTGCGTACCCATTTCGCCTCTTCACATGTGCAGTTTGTTTTCAACGATGGAGCCATCTGGAGAAACGTGATCCTGCCATGTGGGTTTGAAAATTTTAGTATGAGTTTCAGTGAGCATTGCGCGGATCAGGTGTATGGCTCTAAATTTTCCCGCCATGTCTCTCGGAAAACCTCCATTCGAATGTCCGTCGCATGTGAAATGTGACGCTGTGTCTGTCGCTGTCACCGCTTTCGGTTCAAATCCGTGTATGCTTGCTTCATTTGCATCCATCATCTCGGAAGGAACCTCGGGGTTGGAAGCGATGCTCTGTCTCCATCCATACGAATGAAGGCGCTGCGACTCTGAACCACCGACACCTGGCGCTTCGTCCTTGAAAGCTCCGGGATTCTTTTCACCATGAGAATGCATTTCACCAACCTTTTCCCATCGCTTCGATTCGCTGATGAAGACAGGGAAAAAGGTCCACAAGACTGTACTAAATGCATTTGCGATCCGGCATTGTAAACCGGATGTGCTTCCTCGCCAAATTTACAACCTTTGTGCATGAGAATGAGAAGGGGACAGAATGTGAAGACGTTTGCGTCGCCCAATACGCGCTTTCCACTGTGCGGCAGATCTCTCTGTCCTCGGTAAAAATCTCACTGAATACGAGTGGAAATGAGAAACCCATGCATTTGGTACGTTAGAAAGAACTGCATCTTCTGGCACCTGCTTCGTATCTTTTCGCATCGCATCGTTGCATCTTGAAATGACAACCACAGTCCATCAGCACACACGCCAGACAAAGAGGCTTTTGTCGTTCGCTCCAATCGTGACCAATCGCGAGTCATCGCAGGTGAATGCGACGTTGCTCACGTTCATCCCATGACCGCGGAGAACGTGCTGCTCGGTCCGTTTCGATAGACACGGCCAGTTGTACACACGGATCTCGCCCTTGTTGTTGCCCGATGCCAGCAACGCCTGGGTGTGCGCCTTCGTGAGCGCGTGGAAGTACTCGTCTTCTCGGGAGAAATCCCAGATTCCCTGAGCAGACCATGAAAACACGCACGATTGGGAAGCCCACTCGACATCCTTCATACTCGACGGTGTCGTCACTTGGCTCCCATCAAGCGTACTTACGAAAAGCAGTTCCCAGGCTTCGCTGTTCAGACGCAGCGCACTACTATCTGCCGCAAAATCCATGTGAGTGATCCGTCCATTCGCCTTCGGGAACTTGAACCGCAGCGAAAAGTTGTCCAGCGTCGAGTAAAAATACACGCAGCGGTCTATCGATCCGAGTGCGAGCAGCGTTAGATCTGGTGAGAACTTGATGGCAGCAATGCTTTGCTTACAGTCTCGTCCTTCGTGCAGCACTTCAAGCGTTAGGGCGTCCATAATCACAAATGCGCCGCTCTTACTCGTCGAACCAGCACTCTCGCCCCCGCCAAAACCTGCAGCGAGCCACTTGCCGTCAGGGGAGTAGGAAACGCATCGCAACGAACCATCCAAAGTCACTTTTGCAACCACTTGGCGTCGATCGAGATCCCATACACGAACAGTCTGGTCTTCGCCGACGGTTGCGACCAATTCTGCTCTCTGAGGATGCACACTCAGACCGTAGAGTCCACTTTGGTCATAGTGGCTTTCAGTTACCAAGCTTGTCTCCCCGGTGAGGCGAGAAAGCTCCAGGATCTCGCCACCTTTGGTGCCAATTAGCACGCGATCCTCGGCAACATCCCAGCACACGGAGCGAACAAACGCCTTTTGGCTTGCAGGCTTCACTTCGTTCACATCAAAATCTGCGAGAGGGGTAATCGTCTTCGACCAGACCTTGACATGCCCGTCTCGACCGCCGCTCACGCATCCCTCCTTGGTCGCGTGAATTGCGTAAACGGCACCATTATGTGCTGGAATAGCTTTTGACACTGCGCAGGACTCCCACACATAGAGATGACCCGTCGAGCATCCTGTCACGACGAGGCTCCCGATGGACGCACCGCAAAGGATAGGTTGCAACTGGGCTTTCGCGCCAAACACGCCAAATGTTCCAACAAGGGTGGGCGGGTCGATTTTCCAAAAGATCACATGGTTTTTACCTCCCGACACCAAGTGGTAGGAAGAAGACGGATCGTCGACAAATGTCACGAAAAATACCTCGCGGCGCGTGGTCTTGATTGTCGCCAGCAGAGCCCCATCGAACCATTGGCCGCTTGAGGAGGAGTACACGCCGAGCGAATGGTGTTCATCTTGCCCGATGGATGCCAGCATTCGCCCATTCGAACTGAACGCGAGGTAACTCACTGCCTTCGTGTGGAGCTCGCTCAAGATCGCCACGTTGGTGCACGATGTGGGCTCCCAGATATGAATTCGAGGACGCTCTTGCTGGAGATTCTCTCCGCAGATCTCCCCCGTGGCGATAAAACTGCCGTCTTTCGACGCTGCTAAGCTCACAATCGGTCGCGCATGGCTCCGATAGAACTTCTGCGTATGTGTGCGTCGATCATAATGGATTCCGACGCATCCAGTGTGATAGACAACGTGCTTTGTCTTGGAATAGACGGCATTGTTGCGAACATCGTACGTGCGGAACCCAAAGACATGCTCAATTTCAAACGCGTGCTTCCCTGCTGCTCCGTCTTCCTCGGTCGGCTCGTTGGCATCTGTCGATGGAGGGATGATCGCACTCAGATACGGCTTGATCTCGTCTTGTGCGATGTTAACAAACGATTCTGGAAGAAAGAGTCCTTCGTTTGTGATATCTACGTCATCCTCTGGATCCTTCAACGCGGAAGCATTCCCGACGTCTCCAAGCGCATCTCCATTGCCCACGACTCGCGTCTTTCGCCACTGGAAGACACATCGATCGGATGTGCCGATGCTGATGCAATGCGCTCCACCACTTTTGCCAGAGAATTCTACATGCGCGACTTCGCCACTGTGTCCATAATACGTCTTATAGCCTGCGCCTTGAACAAAGCACGGGAACTTGAACATGTTCAGCGCGCCATGAGATGTCCCCGCTACAACTACAGCCTGCCCGATATCCTGGGAAGTCCCCGGTAGTGACGCGGAGCTTGCAGTGATTTGAATCGCAGATGCTGACGCTGTTGCTGGCCAAATGCCCTGATTGAACCAGTTGAACACCGTCGCACATGTCTCCCATTTCTGATTGCGCAATGCAGTGGCGCTAGCAACGTGCGAACCTGTGGTGATATCAGCGAACAGCAGCTCGAATCCACCACAGTTGCTGCGAATGTACTGGGAGTCGCTGGAAATATCGAGATGCGTGATGAAGCTCTTGTGTTTGTTGAACACTGCGCGCTTCGTGTAGTTACTCGGGACATCGTAGATGTAAATGGAGTTATCGAGGGATCCAACAACGAGAGATTGGCCGTCTGGGGAGTACTTGATCACCGAGATGGACTGCTTCGTATCTCGGGTTTCATACACAAGCTCCACACTCAGCGTTCGTTCTTCAAAGACCAACAGACTGCCGTCTTTCTTGTGACGCTTCCCTGAGCCTCCGCTTCCAAGACCCACAGCAACAAAGCCCCCATCATACGAATACGCACACGCGCGACTGCATGTATCCAATTCTTTCGCTAGAACCTGTACATGTCGGAGCAGATCCCAGATCCGCAGTATACCATCGTCGCCCGTCGTACAAAAGCGATCCTTGGATGGACAAATGCTGAGTCCATGGAGTTCCTTGCGGAAATGGCACTCCAAACTTGATACTTCTGTTCCATCTGGGGTTCGTGGGGTGATCGCTGATCCGTCCAGTGATGAAACTTGATGGATACTGCTGCCGAGAGTGCCAACGAGCAGAATGTTTCGGTCAAAATCCCAGAAAACACTCCGAATCGGGTGTTTGGGACGATTGAACTCGCTGAACTCTCCTAAGCACTCCAAGTCAGAGCTCCAGAGTTTGACGACGCCATCTTTTCCTCCACTCACAATGTGGTGCGGTGCGTTTGGAACGCAGTAGAGGGCTGCCACACTTCGAGTGTGCGCTGGAACAATACTTACAAGCTCGATTCCTTTAAAACGATAGAGGTCGCCGCTTGTGGTGCCAACAATCGCCTCTCTTTCACAGAAAACGACGCTGAGAAAGCTTTGCATGAGCCCTTTCTTCCCCAAAATTGCGTTCTTCTTCACCAGATTCTGGCCCGAGAGACGCCAAAACGACACTACTTTCACACCAACTGTCAGCAGGACTGTGCTGCTGCCGTCGGAGTTGCTTGCAGTAGCAGCAGGAGTTGGCGCTGCAATGCCATCGCTTCCAGACATTACAGATTCTTGCTGGAAGCAGACCCCAAGGATACGTCCACTGCCATTGGTGCTTGCACGAGCCAGCAGCACTCCACTTTGCCAATCATAAATGGCAAGCGAATTCTGATCATCTAGCCCCACGCTCGCGAGGAGGTTTCCAGCAGAATTGAAACGCATCTCCGCGATACCGCGGCGATGAAATCCACGCAACGACATGAGGACCTCGAGAGTGTCGATGCGCCAAATATGGATCGCTGGATACTTTCCCATCTGCCCCGACGCCACGATCTCAATTGTGTTGTGCGTACTTGTTGATATTGGCTCTTCCTTTGAGGACATGTTCGAGCTCGGTGGTCCGCTCTTTGGGCTCGCGCTCGACGTATTCGGACGTTTCTTGTTCTTAAAGCCGAAGTGAGTCGCAATACTCGTTACTTCGTCGGTATGCTGCTTGAAATGCCGTTGCAGCCACAGTTTATTGTCCTGGACGACTACAACGTTCGCCGCAGGGTAAATAAGGTAGCCCTTGGACTTTGATAGAAACAGATTGTTGCGCACGTCATGGCAACGGTATCCGTAAACCCACTCCAGCTCGAGATTTTCATTTGGAACAGCCGAAAGCTCGAGGTCAGTCTCGTCAGGTGCATCGGCAGGAGCGATGCTGCTCGAAACCCAAGGCTTTACGGGCGGAACGGCAGCAACATTG
>JAASGH010000358.1:0-15817 GCA_023334155.1 Globisporangium heterothallicum
ATATCGTGCGAGCTGTCTCCTCCCTGATTTGACCCAGGTCGATCCCATGCGAAGTTATTTATACCGTAGATTACGGTAAAAATCAGTCTTGCGATCGAGAGGTCGGAGGTAATTTATGGCTTTCTGAACGATCAACGCACCCACCTCGCATCGAGTGAGAACGGCAGTCCAGAAACAACGACAACGACGACGATGGAGCTGCCGGAGCTGAAAGGTGCGCAACTGTGGCGGTATGCGAGCGCCAGAGCGCACGCGTATGTGGACGTCTGTCCGGCTGCAGCTCGCTGACGCGTGTGTTGTCCCATGTGCAGGTTATTTGCGCAAGAAATCGCGCCAAGATCGGTGGCAGCGACGGTACTTTGAAGCGACGACGCACTACCTCACTTACTACAAGGTACGCGCAGTTTCGCCTCCATGAGCGTGGTTGTGTGCTTGGACGAAGAGCGTGTGCGTATGCTCATGCACTCGTGTGTTGCGGATTCATAGAGTCGCGAGAGTGAGAAGCTGTTGGCGTGCATCGATCTGTGGCGAACACAAAATATCGAGCTAAACGAGGAAGACCCGTCGAGATTGGAGTTTTCTATCGGCATTGGCGAGCAGTCCTATTTACTAAAGGCGGAGACCGCGGACGAAGCACAGAAATGGATAAAGGTGCGATCGTATGGAGGAGCAGCCAGGATCTCTCTCCCGTATCGCATGCCACTCATCGTGCAATTTCTGTGTTTCTTCGCATGCATGCACACACACAGGGACTGCGCGCTCGCCAGCACCGTCCAGAAGGCGCACCGTCGGAAGTATTTAGTCTGCGAAGCGAGCGTTTCGACGCCGAGAGCGATGCTTCAAGTGAATACGGCGGTCGACGACCAGGATACGCTTCGTCCGACACGGGTTCCCATGGCAACGACCGGAAGCAGAAGCAGAAGCAGCAGCAATACCACACGAACTACACAGATTCCAGTGCGAACCCAATTGTTCCGAACGCGAACGCGATCGCGGCGAGCAAGTACCCGATGCTCAAGACCGACCAGACCGTGCCAAAGAAAGTGAGCGACACCGACGAAGACAACATCGACACAGCGTGCTGTGCGCCGTGCAAGACGATGTAGTGTCTTTTTCGACCCCACCGCAGACTGTCGTTACTTCAGCCGTGCTGGCGTTCGATCAAGCATCAATCCCTCCCTCCACCATGCAGTTAGTCGCTATTAGGTCATCATATTAAAGAAAAAGAGCACGACGCCAGTGCTCTTCTCGTTCCTCGCACTCGTTTGTGGCACGTGGCGAAAGAGAAGAGAGAGGCTATTTCCCATCGGGCTTGGTAGTTTAGTGCACGCCCTCCCATTCTCTCTCCTCTCTGCAGTAAACAACAACAAAATACAAACTCGGCATTTTTGAGCACGCGATCCCCCGTTTCCTAAAAGCACCTCACCACATCCCATATCCGGTAGGTGCGCTTTTTGATTTGTTTCCATTTTCCCATTTTGGTTTCAGCACTGTGTAAGGTCATGTTGCACCGTTGTATACAATAAGATGGGTTGAGACAAAATGTTTTGTCCCCCTGAGGGGTGCTATTCGAGCACTCAGGGTCAGACGTCGTGTGGTTTCCCAAGCTCCAGTGCAAAAGCAAGCGAAATAGGAGCGAGAGAGCGAGAGAGCGAGAGAACGCGCGATTCACGATGGGCAGTTCCGATGGTGTGTGTGTGTGTGTGGTTATGAGGCGCAGCAGCAGTAGAAAGCAAGTGGACGACGCTGCGTCCTCTTCTGTCTCTGTGATGACACGTGGTGGTGGTTTATGAAGAGGGGAATGTGGAAAAAAAAAAAAGAGTTGCAAAAAACTGCTGGATCTATGGATACTAACTGGACGATCGCATTGTATTGGTTGATGCAGAAGATGAGCGTAAGAAGCGCTCGATCAACGAGATGTTTGGCGACGAAGACTCGGACTCCGATGGGGACGACGCCATCCGTCCAGGTAGGAGGACGGAACGAATGCCTGTGTCCTTCTAGTGTTACTTGGTGTATGGAGGATCCTAATGTATGTGCATTGTCTGACTGCTTTTATGCCATGGTTGAATCGATCCTCAGCCTCAACCAGTGCGACGACAGCCGATGCTTCTGGGTACGTTCATATGTCTACTCGACACTTTCTTTGAAGGTCTAACGCGTGCATGTGCTATGGAAATCGTGTGTGCAGGTTGTTTGGCTCCGACTCGGAAAGCGAAGAAGAGGACGTGAAGCCAAAGGCTCGCGCGGCGCCACCACCGTCCAAGCGCTCGAAGGTGCCCAGCGGATCTTCCAGCGACCGCAAACCTGAAAAGTCTCATGGCAAGAAGAAAGAAGCAGGCAGACACCACTCGGGTATGTGTTGGTAGAGCTGAGTGGTTGCTGGGTGTTTTCAAAGGGTGCGAATCCTCACGCTTCACGCTGTTTCCTGCATGCCTTGATCGTCTTTTTTTTACCGTAGGCGATGAATATGATTCTGGTGACGAAGTGACCGCGACCAAGGAGGATGACGACTTCATCGATGAAGACGATGATCTCGCCGGTGTGCTCGGGGAGTATGACGAAGACAACCAGCGGTTCGACGACGAGCGCCCCATCGATGATCTCCCAGGAGGAGCGTCGAAAGACGACGAGTTTTTCGACGAGACCCTCAAGTCGCTGAAAACAGGGAGACGCTCGAAGATGAACTTGTCCGTACAAGAAATGGAGCAGATCACGCAGGAGATGCTCTACCGCATGGACAAAGCACACCAGGATGATTTGGCGAGTATCGCCGAACGCAGACCAGCGCTGGAAAAGATCAAGTACGTCGACCACGCACTCGTGATCATGCGCAAGCATCAGCTGCAGCCGATGCTCTTGGATTTCGATTTGCTGTCGGTGCGTTTCGCAACATCTTTTATGACAGATATGATGCTCTAGTGGTTGGCGAATGGCTACTCACCTGCATTCGCTGTCTATCGCGCATGCACAGATTATCAAGAAGTGGATCCACCCGTTGGACGACGGAACGCTGCCGAATGTGGGCATTCGAACCAAGATGCTCAATATGGTCGCCGATATGCCAGGTACTTGCTCTGGTGTTAGCGCCGACGTGTGCTGCCGCAGTTCTCTGACCTTTTCCTCTCATGGTAGTGTTCAAGGAGCATTTAAAGCGAAGTGGGTTCGGCAAAGTTGTGATGATGCTCTGGAAGCACCCGGAAGAGGTACGAACGTTGCTGCCACGTCCTGCATGCATCACCATACTATCGGTAGTCGCTGACATACAATGCGATGCGATTGCTGTGGTCGTGGTTAGACTCGAGAAAACAAAGAACTTTGTCGCGACTTGGTTGAGCGCTGGAGCCGGTCGGTGTTTAACAAGACGCTGGACTTTTCCAAGCTGGCCGAGTTGGAAGCAGACAAAGCGGAAAACGCTGCCTACAGACGTCAGAGCAAACAGAAACAGCAGAAGTCCGCTTCCAGTAGTCGAAGTGGCGGTCACAGCAGTGATGTTTTCGGTCGTTCAGACAACGCTGATCCAAAACCCGAAGTCAACGCATCTGAGCGTGCCGCTCTTCCTCAGCAATTGCGTTTCGACTTCCTCCATAGACCTCGACCGAAAGTAGAGATAAATAACGTCTCATCCAAGAAAGCGGACCCAGATTCCCGGAAAGCACGTCTTGCGAAGCGAATGCAAGATATTGCCAAACCTGGGAAGAAAGGCAAGCGTGCTGTGTCTCTCAGCATTGAAGGCAGATAGATCCTGTGCTACTACTGGAGGGGGGACGTTTATGAACGAAAGGCGTAGGCGTGAGTTCGTTTGCTTGCGTTTTGTTTTTATATTTCTTTGAATCTATGCTCTCTGCTTCTCCCATTCGCATTCAAATGAAGCGCGGACAAGTTCGCGTTGAGTGCACGGTTCGCTTCAACAAAGTGGAGGTGAGCGTATTTCCTTCCGACTCGGGAACTGCTCGAAACGGCGCGACCTTTAACGAAGCACGTTTGGCTCGTTTTACCCACATGGAAATAGATCGGAGTCCAGGACAACAGCAGCAACAGCGCGAGTTCTTCGGCTTGATTGTCCGCGCAGCTTGTCTCTCATGGGGATTACTCGAGTAAGAAAAGATGGCATCCCTGTCAGTTCAGATGCGTTCGGGGATGGAGTTGGTGCACGGATCGAGCACCAACAGGAGAAGAAGTTGTTCTCGGGAAAGAAAGTGAGTGAAGTGCGAATGGGTGCTGCGGTATCGGATGACTTCGTTGATGAAAAGGAGGGAAAACTGGAGGGAGTCCACGGCGAAAAAAATGGTGACGGCGCAGAAGGCGGGTGGAGTGCAAATCAGCTGCTATGCGAGCTGGATTCCGATCGCGTGTTTCCTCACTCTACAAGTCGAATAGCAGCACTGAATCGAGAGCTCAAGGCTTTGGAGGTTCGGTACTTTCGCACTCGAATGCAGCTGGAAAAGTCCATGGAAAAGGTTTGTGTGCCTCTCTTTACCTATCACGGCGACCTCGTTCTCAACGACTGCTTCGGTTCGGCATAGAACGACCAATTGCGCCAGGATATGACCAAGTTGCGAGGGAACTCGACAAAGCTCGAGCGGGAAACCTGCAAGCTACGCAACTTGGTTAGCTACGCATGATGTGCTTGCTCGCAGGGACTGGTCAAACTGTGCGCGAGACAGTGCTGACTCCAGCGTTTTGAATAGCGCAGATTGACAGGATCCAAGGAGAAAAGAAGCAACTGGAGCTCCAGGCCATCACCAATCGAGACTACGCAAAGAAGATCGAGCAGCGCTTTTTCATGGGCACCAAAGGACAGGTAACGACTACCCACTTCCGCGGTTTGTGGTGATCTGTCGTGAATTAAAACTGCAAAAATCTCTTGGTGGCATGTTTGTATGTTCCTTCAGTCGATAATTCAGTGCAACGTTGACCTTGGCAACAGAGTAAAACGTTTCGAGAAGGCGGTTCAAGAGAAAGACGCTGCGTTTGAGAGTCAACGCCTCGAGCTCCGCGACGCTCACGAAAAGCTCCGTATCTTGAAAAGGGCTCTTGAGACTCGCTTTGAAGAGCTGCAACTGAATGGAAGCCTGCATACAGGGATTCTCTTCGAGCTGACACGACTGCAAGACCAGAGCACCGACCTGGCTCTGCAACTCTCTGACGAGCGCAAGAACAGCAAGGCGCTCGAGGTAGTCATTTTGCAGCGGTGGTTGATGGCTACTGTTTTAACCAACTGATTTGACGCGAGCGTTTCCATTGTGTAGGTAGCGCTGCTCAACGCTCGCGCAAAAGAAACAGACTTGGACGAGACTCTGCTCGTACGCGAAGCGCTGATTGGAAACCTGGAGAGAGAGCGAGCTGCGCTCGAAGAAAAGCTGGCAAGCTTGCGGAATGCAAACCAAACGTCCGCATTTGAGAAATCCACCTTGCTGAAGTTTATTCAGGAGCAAGCGGAGGTGAAATTCCAACTGGATGCTCAAATCAAGCAGGTGCAGGACTCGAAAATGGCCGAGTTGGCAGCTCTGCACCAGAGACTGCAGCTTTCCATGGAAGAGAGGCAGAGACTCCAGGATTCGCTTCACGAAGCCAGTTTCCAGTGTGGGAAGCTTCAGCACGAGTGCCAGACACTAGAGAACGCCTTTCACGACGAGCAGCAGGCAAAGGTCGAGCTGCAAACCCGGGAGCAAGAGCGAGCTCTACAGATCCAGCGCTTGCGTGATGATTTAAGTAAGAAAGAAGACGATTTTGCTGCGGCAAGAGATGTGTGCAGAGAGTTGCAAACCGCATTGGAAAGCTTTGGACAGGAATCACAGGACCTTCGCGCTCAGATAGATGAGCTTGGAGCTGCTGAAGCAGACCTTCGACAGCAACTTGCTCAGAAGCGCGTGGATGAGTTGGCGCTGCGAGCAGCGATGGAGAACTCTCTTCGCGACCTGGAGACGCTGTCCCGGCAGCGCAACGAAGCAGCCAAAGCCATGAACGAAGCGGTCACGATCAGTGCATCTTCATTAGACGAACAGCAAGCACTAGAAAGCAAAATTGAGACCCAGCGGAAACAATTGGAACAACTGAAGAACTCCAAGAATCTGTTACAAAACGCAATGCTGGAGCAACTCTCGGCACTTCGGAAGCAGCTGCAACTCGAGCGCATTCAGCGGATCGACGCCGAGGCGAAAGTGAAGCGATTGCTTTCGAACTCTTCTTCGCTACAGCATAAGAGCCAAAGTGCTCACACGCTCAAGCAGCAACTATCCAGCGAAGAGTTGCGGGAGAGGAGCGGATCACCACCTAAAGCCCAAGCTTGTGAAAAAAGCAACTCGACGATGGAGACCATAATGGATCCGGAAGAGCCCCAGCCACTACCTCCCCCGATGATGGCGGCGACACCGTCATCTCTGCCTCCGTATCTGAGCAATTTGAGCCACTTTGGCGACTCCCAATCGGATTCATCATCGGATGACGACGAAGAAGACTACGATACAAATGATCAGATCCCCATCAAGTCGCGAACCAAAGAGGACCTCCATGATGACCAAGGTCAGGGCGAATCCCGGTTTTGTTCAACCTCAGGAAGCGGAGGACGTCCAGCTCGCTCCCTTCCGCTAGCTCACAGCACCCCGTTGTCAACTTCTCCGGAACACAAGACTGGCCACGTATCTTCGTTCCCGCAGGAACAAATCTCGCTCCTGGAGCTTGCGGGGGATTTGTGACCACGAGCGCTGCCGAAGACAACCAGCAGCGGGTTTGTCGTGCAAAAACTAATAAATATATGATTTGACGGATAAAGCAACGCATACTCCTCACTAGACCGTGCATATATACCTCCAACCTCCTTCACGCCGCCTACAAAGAGCTCAGGATATCCCCATGCAGATACCCGACATGCTTCCCTCCCCACGTCAGCGTCACATCAAATGGAATCGGCTGCGATTCCGAGAATACGGGCTTCGCGCGCGCCAGCAAATCACGTTCCTGGATACACAACACGCCCTGTCCGCCGTGCCCCTTTTCCGCGTTGATCGTGACCGCGATATGCACGACTCCGTTCACGGCCTTCGTGATCGCAGTGTGGCTCACGCCTTGGTTGCCCGCTTCTTTCCAGGCCACCGTTCGACAGTTCGTGTATGCAAGCAGAGACTCCTCCGAGTCTCCGCTCGTCGCACTCGACTGGAAGCCATTTTGCACCGAGTGCGCGACTTCGTACACCTTCCGCTGAAGCGCGTACAGGTCTTCGGGGGGCAAAGGGAACACCGTCGAAATACTCACAGGCTCGACCGGCACCAACTCCAACTGATAGGGGGCAAAGGAAGGCAAGCGGTCACCTGTGAGGGCCAATGGGTGGGACCCGCCCGCTTCCGACTGAAAATCAGAATATGGATTTGGAGTCGATGCCTTCGACCCACTCGCCGCCGTTGACGACCGGTGGCGATCTTTGCGACGCATGCGATCCACGAGGTTTGCCACGGAACGTTTCTTTGTTAGCGCGGACGATGATCGCTGATGATAGCTTTGGCTTTGGGGCGAGTCCGAGAGGGGGCTGCTGACATCCGAATCATTGCCTCGACTTCCAGAGGCACTCGTGGGGTGGCTGTCGGCGGAAGCGTGCGCCTTCTTGCTGCGCTTATGCGACGAATGAGATGACAGCTGCGTCCGTGAATCTCGGGCTTCCGTGCTCCAAATCGTGGCGTCCAGGTTCACCAATTTGATTTTGAACTCCTGGACACCGGTCTTGTCTCGCAAGGCGCGGTTGCCCTGTCTAAAATCCGCGCGCGTAGCTTCGTCCATTTTATAGGAAAAGAAGCGGTCGATCTCAAGCTCGTACACACTGCACACCGGCTTGTGCGTAGACGTCGTGATCTCCTCGCACAGCCAATACTTCACGTTGCGAAGCCGTTGTTTCGTGTCCTGAAGCGAATGCGCCAACACACGATCTTTGTAAGCTGGAAGAAAAGACGGCGACGACACATCCAGATTCGACTCCAAAAACAGATCCTTGCATGCGCGATCCTTGAGCATCGAAAAAGCAGCCGACTTGCCAACTTTTCGTGGGAAGGATGGCAGAAATTGAATCGGAGGCTCTTCGAACCCACAGAATGCGTCTTTCGCTTCAATCGCGGCTCGCAACTCGTCGAAGCGAAGGAGGTCCTTCCATTTGCGCACCGTATTGTCTGCTACCAGCTGCGATTTGGACAGCAGGTCGTTCACTTTCTTCCCATCGCTTCTCCCATTCGAAGCGCCACCAGCACCACCGTTGGAGCTGTTTCTGCTACTGGCAGTCGATCTTCTCGCTGGGTTCGAGGCGAATGAGTTGGCGTTTGTACCCGGAGATGCGGCTTGGGACGGGAACAACGCGTCGAGGAAGCTCAACCAGGAGCGTCTTGTTCGATCCCCAGTCTCTGACGCAAACTCGTCTTCGCCGTCATCATCTCCTTCTTGGATGCTACTGGAGATCTTAACCCGCACCTCCTTATTATCGATGGTGGCTTCGGCTTCCGGCACCGACATGTTTCTGAGATCCGTCGGGTGCGAAGAGTTTGACAGCATAGACCCATTCAGAGGCTCCGACAACGACGAAGGGTTCGACACCAGACCCAATGGAGATTGTAAAAGCGTGAACGGGAGCTCGTCGTGACAGGACGTGTAGATTTCCTGATACACAGCATCTCCCTCACTTCCATCGTCAGTTGACGACGAGACGTTACTACTACGACCGAGCGAATTGCGGCTCTTGAAGTACAAAAGATTCCACTCGACTTGAACATTTGCGTTCTGCGCCTCTGGATGCACCAACTTCGGACTACTGGTACGCTCGCGACCTCCGCTAGACGTGCTCTGGTCGATGGACTGGCGCTGAGCACTCGGTACCGTCTTGAGTTTCGATTCGATTGCCGTATCCGTCGCTTTTTTCAAACACTCTGCTTTGTACGCCTGTTCCATCGTGGTTAGCAGCATTTGTCGCGGCATATCCACGTCGTAGTTTAAGTTTCCAGAGAGGAACGTGTGATGGTAAAGATTTGGAAAATCCACGGCGGCTCGATCTGCATCCATCCCGAAAGAATGGATCAAGCTGGTCGCTATCGCATGCTTTTCCATCACCCCACGGTTAGTATGGTGAGGGTGATCACCCGGACTGAGGTTGCAGGACACGAACGCCATCGACGCGTCAAAATACCGAATCGGGATCCCGACAACCTCTTTGAACGTCTTCCGCTGGCTCCACACGCGTCCATCGTTCGGGTGGAACTGGAAATTGCCACTGGCATCGTCTGCGTTGTTCACAAACACGATCTGGCACACGGTGGCCTACATAAACATTCCGAAAGCATTAGGCGACTCGCATCGGACCTGTTGGGACAGATCTGCTAAACAAAACCGCAAACAATAAAATACATACATCTTGCACTTGGCCACGCAAGGCGCTCCCGGCGAGCGAGGTAATAGAGCGGTACGCGGTCGGGTAATTCATTCGTAGCAGGTGTTTCTGGATGGATTGCTCAACACTTTGAACGCCAATGCAGTGCTGAAGGGAAAACACGTACAGATCCTTTCCAGCTGGGATCCAGTCTTCCTGCAACGGTCGGAGTCCCACCCACACACATGCACAAAATGAGTGAGCTTGGTCCCGGCTTTCGTGAGACCCTCGACCAGCAACGATATCAGACTTACCAAGTTTGTCGGGAACGGGTTCCAGTTCATATCGAAAGTCGTAATAAATATCGTCGCCGTGCCGAAATGTTGCCGCTCTTGCTCACGTAGCTGCTCGTTGTGACGTGCGGAATCTTCCGAGTTTTTATTGCTCGTCCTGGAGCTGCTCTTGCTGTAATGGCCATGTAAATTGGCATGCCGCACGATCCAAATGTGGAATTTGCCGTAGATGACAGCATTCACGAAGCCCTGCAGCGGCACGATGGACGCATGCAGCATACTCAATGCGAATATCTCCACGCTTGTGAGCGCATAGTACCCTCGATCGAGCACTGCCGGCAGCCAGCACACCACGAACGCAGAAATATAGATAGTGAGGTTGTGGACCACGCCGTTGTAGGCGTCGCGCGCGTCTTCGTTCTCGCAACTCTGCAGTCTTGTCTTCATGTCTCGTTTCACGAGCACCAGCAACGTGCACATCGCGATCGCGCCGGCAATCACCCAGAAATACAAAGTGACGAGCTTCCACCAAAGCTCTTCGTTGTGGTGACTGGCTCCGGGGATCACGACCCAGCACCAGAGTCCCGCATCACCAAATTTGTCAACTACCAGAGACACATGGGAGCAGACCAATCAGTCCATCTAGAAGTGAGTCGTTAACGTCTTCGGCACCCATGGAGACAGAATAGCATGCAGTGCGAGCATAATACGTACATCCTAGCGCCAGGAAGTCGATCGTGAAGGTGAACACCAAGGTGCCGAGAATGTACCACTTGATCTTTTGCTGCAGCATCTGCTGGTCTTCACCCAAGCAGATCCAACGGAATAGATTGAGCGCCATCACGAAATTCCATGCGATCGGCGAGAGGTCGCCGAACGTGATCACTATCAAGCACGCACACACATATCCGATCAATAACAGGTCCGCAGTTCCCGCACGCAAGCATCCTCTACTAGCTTTACCGAATGCTTGGAGGTTGCAAACGGGCGTCACGGGTTCGCCCAGATCCTGGTCGAACGTCTTTGTCGGTAGCGTTCCGAAAATGCGGCCGAGCGCACCGACCAAGTCCTACATGGAACACGCATCGTGAGACCAACGCCGAGTACCCTGCATTCCACACACAAACGTACCAGCCACGCCAAGACGTGGATGAGCTCCTTTGTGACGTCCAAGTTGTGCGCGCCACCGGCAGCCGCCTGCCCTGCGCGTCCACTCGCGATGGTTTTCATGCGACGTCCGTACCAGTACCGACCGAGAATATAGAGCGCGCCGATAATCGAGAGTCCCGAGGACGTCGCGGCCGCGATTGTTTTCATGGTTTGATGCCGAGAATTCACGTCATCGTCGCCCAACGACGAGGACGACGACGACGACGACGACGACGACGCCGAGGACGACGACGCCATCTCTTGCTGGGTAAGAAAGTAGTCTGCGCACTGCGATCGCGGAGACCGAGTGTGCTTTGCCGAGGAATGGCTCAAAGTGCCGTCAGAAGAGGAAGGAATGCTGCGGAGACCTGACGCGAGTGTACCACTGCGCTTCTTGTATTTGATTGTTTGTTTGTTTGTCGGAGTGGTGGTTCTTTTTTTCCGCGCTTTCTGCGTTGTCGCTCACGCAAAATGCGGAACAAAGAGTTTCAACAATGCGAAAGCAGACCCTTTCTAGTCAGCGGCAGCGACCTGAAAGAGGTGTGCTCACTGTTTGTTTCCTTGCATGAAGCGATTGCAACCTCGCAGGAAGGATAGAGAGGTTTTGGAGAGACCTCGCAAAGTGGTGATTGAGTAACCGCGCGATCGGCATAATTCTGTGGAATTGCATGTTTGCGTGTTGTACAGTAAACTGGGAAAGGAGATCGGTGAAAAGGGGACGGATGCTTCGAGTGTGTGTGGAAAGTGAATCGGAAGCGCGTCAGCGTTCTCTCTTTCGTGCACCAGTTTGGAAAAATCGGGCGATGGTGCGACCACAGAACTGCTGGGAAAGTCCTTCGACATCAGCAGGGTTAACATTCGCTGCTGAAAGGACATGCGCCTCTTTCTTTCTATCTTTCTTTTTTCCATTTGGTGTCACGAGTATTGGCATCGACAATGATACTCGATTTGGGATGTGCAGTCTGATCGAGGGTAGGGCATGCTGTGTGCTAGGTTCAATACATTTGTGTTTTGCCAATCACGCGCGACATACACATTCTTTTCGACATCCATTGGCTGAAAAGGACAGTGACAGCGATGACGAGCGGAGTAACCGCGGATGAGCACTCTCTCAAAGAGTTACCGATGCGTAACCCTCGTTTTAGTCGCTGTTTTATCCGACAACGCAAATGTTCACTATTCTTCTACCATATCCGCGCAATAATAGCCATCGATGCTTCTGGCTCTTTTGCTACTTTTCCACTTTTTTTGAGATAGAAACTCGCACATCACTCTCACAAACGGCATAATTGTATGTGACCCACGCTAGTATCGGACTTGTTTTGATTGGCCACTTTCCCGCTCGATTTGGCCAAGTGAGTTGGTACCTCGTGAAGGGGCGTGCTAGTGGGCAATGGGAAGGATCGCGGGTGTGGAGGAAGCCAAGCTTTTGCCATCCTGCATTTCCACTCCAACGCGCTTCGCCAGACACACGCCACCGAGAAGATGGACACGACGGACGCCCCGCAGGTGATCGAGCACGTGAACAAGTCGCTGTCGTTCACGCCGAATGACACGAAATGGATCCCGTGCTCGGCACGCTTTGTCGCGATGGGCATTTACCCGAAAGCCACCGGCGCGATCACAGTGTATGGACTCAACCAGGGGGAGCTCAAGACCCACATGGAGATCGAGAAGAAAGATGGCATCAAGTGCGGAACGTTCGGTGCGTCGGCTTTGGAAGACCGGCATTTGGCCACGGGGGATTACGGCGGTGTCATGAGCATTTGGTACATTTGTGCACTTCAGTATGGATGGAAGGAAAGTGCTATTGCTAAACGGTATGCGTGCATGTGTGGTGTGTGACGATGATGGTGTACTGCAGGGACTTGGAGAAGCCGGATGTGCCCGTGTATGCTGCGCAAGCGCACAAGTCGATTGTGAACGCGATCGATGGGTGTGGGGGACAGAACATTGGACATGGCGCACCAGAGATCGTGACGGGCGGACGGGATGGCTGCATCCGCGTCTGGGACATCCGCGTCCCCGATCCCGTGGTGACGCTGGCGCCGAAAGACCAGGAAGCCGCGAGAGATTGCTGGACCGTCTGCTTTGGCAACGCGTACAACGACGAAGAGCGGTGCGTCGTCGGCGGGTACGACAACGGCGACGTCAAGATGTACGACCTGCGGACGAACACGCTGCGCTGGGAGACAAATTGCCAGAACGGCGTCGTGAACGCGCAGTTCGATCGCAAAGACATCGAGATGAACAAGCTGCTGGTGACGACGCTGGAGTCCAAGTTCCGCATGTACGACTTGCGCACGTTCCATCCAGAGAAAGGGTTTTCGTGCATGAGTGAGAAAGCGCACAAGTCGACAATTTGGCAGGGACGCTTCCTGCCGCAGAACCGCGATCTGTTCATGACGGGTGGCGGGAATGGAGGCTTCAATTTGTACAAGTAGTACGTTGACTCGCTAGGACCGGACTCATGGTCGTGACTGGGTGTGCATCGATGTCTAACGCTGATGTTTGCATGTCTGTGCTTTGTTTGCTGCAGCCATTACCCGCTCTCGCGAACGACGTCGGACGCCGATGGGGGGCTTGTGGGCGTGTGCGGAACAGTGGAGCTTCTCAACTCGCGCGTGCTGTCCACGCAGCCGATCGTCAGCATGGACTGGAGGTGCGATCTGCTTTTTGGAGGAGGATATGTAGTGCACCATTGTGGGCTAACTCGCTGTTTTCGTTCATGCTACTGGCGCCTTTCAGTCCTGACCGCGAGGGTTTGTGTGTGCTTGCGTCCTTGGACCAGACCGTGCGCGTGTACATCGTCTCGAAGACCCACAAGTACTAAGCAGCGCTGCAAGCACTTCTCTTGTAAAAATACATCCATGTTTCCTTTTAGATATGTGCACCTGTTTCCTATTCCACCGTGACAAGACCCGCAGGATTCACGTTCACGTTTGTGGCGAGCGCCTTGAACCCCAAGGATCGAATCTCTTCCTCGGGGATGCCGAAGTGGGTCAGCTTCTCGGTGAACGTGCGCAGGGTGTCGTTGAACGCCTTGCTCGCCTTTGCCACGCTATATTGCAGATTCTGGATGCGTGCGTTCTTCTCGTGCAGCAGGTGGTCCAGCGCATCGGTCACACGCCGCGCCTGACTTGGCTCGAGGTTTGCCGCCGCGAGGATCTCCTGCAGCTGGGTCTCTTTCCGCGAGTGCTGGTCGTCCATGCTCGCAAGTCGCTGCTCCAAGATGAGGTTCTTGCACTCGCCCTTCTTGTGGATCGTTTGCACTGTTTGCTCGAACGTGTCGTACAGGACATTGCGATCGTTCTCCAGCGCCTTGTACTTCATCTTAATATCTGCCTGCTTTTCCTTCAGATCTTGCACCTGCTGAGCCAAATACAGCAGTCGCGCCTTGGCATTCCGCAACGACAGCTTGTCCTTTTGCTCGTCCTTGAGCTCGTGGCGCAAATGCTCGACTTCCTGGATCGCTGCGGCTAACGGCTCCGATAGCCGCTTGTTTTCCTGGGAGACGTCGTGCATGAGCTTCGCATTCGCCGCTGCTTTTTTCTTCATCGCCGTGATCTCGTTCTTGAGCGAGTCGATGAGTCGCAGGTTGTCCTTCGTGATGTCGTTGTAGTAGTTCTTGATCTGCGTGAACGCCTTCTCGTGGTTTTTCATCAAATCGTTGATGTGCAGGTTCTTGCGCTCTTCGATCTCGTGCATGTCCACTTTGCGCCGCAATTCGAGGCTCTCCTGGAGCTCCCGCAACCGTTGCTGGCAACGATCTTCGAGCGCCGAGTTGTTTTTCTCAAACTGTTCGCGCAACTTCATGAGATTTTTCTCGTGCGCTTGCTTCATCTGGTCGATCTCGTCCTCGTTCGACAGCTCGCGCTCCTTCAACTCAAGTCGCAGCGACTGCTTTGTACTTCGGAGCACCGTCTCGCGATGCTGATGGAGGTCCTGCTCTTCGTCCAAGTGGTTCGTCGCGTCGGCCTGGACGCGCTTGAGGTTGTTCTTGTGCTCGTAGTCCAAGTGCTTCACTTTCTGGATGTACACACGCACTTCCACGCGGTGGTTGTCCTCCATGATCTCCATCTCGCGGTCTTTCGACATGATCTGGTTCTCGTGGTCCTGGATTTCCGTCTTCGTGATCTCGTAAAAAGACTCGATCATGTCCTACATGTAGTCCACGAAACACACTGTCAATACCAAGTCGTGGTTTCCATACCCCTCGCTCTAGTACACAGAGTATTGGATGCATTGGTTGCGCGAAAGAGAAGCAAGGTACCCGCTCGTGCTGGACGTAATTGCGGTCGACTTGCGCCTTCTCGAGCTGCTGCCGCAGCATCTGGATCACCTCCTTGAGCATCGGAACGTCCATCGTGTCATATTCTGCGCGAAACCACAACGCAAACTCGTCGTCAACCCTGGACGGGACGACCATGTCTATGATGAATACGAAACGCTGCGTGACTCACCCGAGGGCTCTTCAAGCGGCAGCTCCTCTTCCTTGGACTTCTTCTTGCCCTTCTTGCCGCCCTTCTTCTTGGGTCCCATCACGCTTTACACACTTTATGCGCTCTCTCTTTCCTGCTCTGCGTCGTCAGAGAAAACGAACAGGAGCGTCAACGACAGCGCTCACTCGCTGTCTTCTTCATCGCGATTCTCGAGTGGGGGGCGTTTCAATACGGCGCCTTTTCAAGATACTCCGAAACAGACTCGATTGAGCTCTCTGCGATTACTAGATTTAAACGGTGCATATTACCTACTATAAGGAGGTTTGTGGTCAAACCAGACAAAGGGGAGAATACTACTAATCGAATATACGAAGGGAGATGGAAAAGCGGATCTGTCGAGCGCGATCCGAGCGAGTGCCTTTTCAGGATCGCGTCTGTGCGCAAATGGCGTGAAATGGCGTGAAATGTGCGATCCGTTCCTTTCCACAATCCGCGCCGCTCGTGCCCCCACTTGCGCTCAGGAGAATATGGGCAATGGCCGGTCCAACGCGCGCAGTCTCAGCGCTGTGCACTCGTTTTGCCCCCTCAACAGC
>JAASGH010000359.1:0-15801 GCA_023334155.1 Globisporangium heterothallicum
ACACACACACACACACACACACACACACACACACACACACACACAGCCATTCACGAGTTAGCATCCCAGTATTTCAGCGTCAAACTGCATATCCTCCCTTTGCTGTGCTAAATGCGAG
This sequence comes from Globisporangium heterothallicum, assembly GCA_023334155.1. Lineage (NCBI taxonomy): Eukaryota > Oomycota > Peronosporomycetes > Pythiales > Pythiaceae > Globisporangium > Globisporangium heterothallicum. The sequence continues at coordinate 119 of JAASGH010000359.1, forward strand.
GGAGAATACGCAGAGAGAGTACGAACGCACCCCTGTGCCGTTATCACACACGACGATCTTATTCGCAGCGACCATCGTTCCCGTCTCGCGTCGACTGCTGTCTGCTTCGTGGGGACTGCAAATATACGATGCTGCTCGGATCCCCCCTCTCTTCGCTTCCTCCTTCTTCTTCGAAGACCGAGAAGCACAATAATCAAAAAAGCACGGTATCCTGAATGCATCATCCCCTCTCTCTTAACGGGTATGTGCTCTTTTGCCCGTCATAAAGAGGTGCAGTGCACTGAGAGAAACCATGCTCTCGGAAACTATCCCAGCAGAACGAGGTATATCCGATCATAAAGGTCGCTGAAAGCGCGGATGATACGCGAGAGCAACAGAGTGCTTCCGCGCGACAATGAGTTGTAGAGGGTATTACTTATAACGCGAGAATAAGATACCAGGGGGCCACATTGAAGACGACATCAACTCGAACAAATGTCTCCCCTGCATTAGAAGACCGCTCTTTTGTGAAATGGATTCCTCTGATACTTAATGTTCCTTTCGAGTGTGTGATTGGGCCAAAAGGATTGTAAAATCCATGATTGGCTACGTGCTGTTTCGACCAATAACTGTTTACTACATAATAACCCTAACACGTAAATATAATACCACTCAGTACGTTGCAAAGTCGAGTTGGATTAAGTCAGTGCCAAAATCGTCCAAAATCTCGTTCGGAATCGGCAGAAAAAGTTTATCTTGAAGGATGTAAGCTCGATTCCTTAAGTTCGCAGCAATTTCCGTGTTTTGCATTCGGAAATTAACGCGAACGTACTAGGTTGGGTGATTTTTTTGGCGGTTTCCTAGTCTATATGTGCCAAATATTCCTGATCTTTTGAGTGTTTGACGGAAATAAGTGAGTTTATTGTCTGTTGTGGTTTTGGCAACCGGAAATACGAGTCTGCGTACTTAGCATTTTCTCGGAAATAAGCGAGCAATGACTCCCACGAGATATCGACTTCCTGCAACTCCTACCATGGAAGAAATAGCTCGCGAATTTGGGAGACCACAAAGCCCGACGCGACGCGAGCATGTCCAGTTCATTCACCCACGTCGACACGGTCGAGAACGAGAGCAAGGGACCCGACTTGGATCGCGCCTTCGCCGAATAATGTATAGACACTCTTTATACGGAAAGTGCACCATTTCGAACAGAAAGAAAACACAAAAAGGACAATGAGGATCTTCGTTCAATAGTAAACGCATGCACTCGTTTGGTTGACACAGAACCTCCGAGTTTGCACTCAGGAGCACCTCTTCTCCGTGGTCGCTGCCGTTGAATTCAACGGCGTCGCCGGCCTCCACAGCATCATCTGCAGACCAGTCTTCATCGGATTTGACACAGCAGCTTCTTCATCAGTCAGCAAAGAGGTGCTGTTGCCCGAACGCCGACGAATAGCGACCGCAAGGACGATCGCAAGGACACCGACAAACGCACCAACGACGGACCCAACGGCAGCAAAAGACGCAACACTCCACTTGTACGCTATTGGGTTGTCAACCATAACCGTCACTTTGTGCACCCTCTGCTGTTCGGTCGCGACAAAGATGAGATCATCCAAGGATCGCCGATGTCGCTTCATTGTCTTTTGCCTGTCTAGAGGCAGGTGTGCCCGCTGGGTGGTTCCCTTTCTGCCATGCATCGCTGCGTTTGATTGCTTCGTGCTCTCCAACTGCACTGCTTGTTGCTCTCGTTTAATCCTCGTCGACGCTTGACAGCGGGTCGTGGCTTCAGGCGACGAGGCGGAAACGATGAGCAGTCTTGCAGTCCAGTCCGCAAAACTGGTCGTAATGGCTCAGTCGGCGCTGGAAGCACTTCGCGCAGTTCGTGCACCATCGCTGCTCTTTGCTCGGCTCATAGTCGCTGTCGCAGTCGGTGCTAGTAGTCGAGTTCGGACGCTGGGTCGCCAGCACGCTCGACGAGCTCGAATCAAGCCACGTCGAGTAGCTGCTGCTCGCTGCGTCTCTCCGCTTGCTGCCACACCCGCTCGCTTCCGACCCGGCAAACTCGTCGCACCCAACAATCTCGTACAGGTTGTCGCGGCGGAAGGCTTCTTCGTCCTCCTCGCACACAATCGTGTCACGCTCTTCGCGGTGGAACCACGTCTTCACTTTGCGCTGGTAGTAGCTCAGCGACACCAATTTGCGCAGACGACCCATTTCGTCAACGCTTTTCACTGGTGCAGAGAAAGACGACGACACCGACGTCGCCATCGACTCCGACCGCACAGGCACCTTCGCGTGGTCGCTGTACACCACATACTCCTTGCTCGCGTCGTTGCCGTTCACCATGCTGTGTTCGTTCAGAGAAAACGACTTGTATAGCTTGCGCGCTGCGACTTCGATTCCCAAATGGCGAACCACACCTGATTGATTGGGTTTACTTGGTGTGTGTGGCTAACTCGTGTGGAGCATGGCAGTTGCGCTTTTTTCACAGGAGAGAGCGAAAGGGACGGGGAGAAAGGGGGGCGGAAGTGGGGAAGGGGAGGGGCAAATGCGTGACAAGGAGCATCTCGACCTTTTCCAGAATAAAACCCCAGCAGAAAACCTCGACTTTACCCACAAAAGAGAGATGTGAAACGGTTTGTGCACTTGCGTCAGTGTGGCCACAATCCGACAGCAATAGTGAAACCAAGTGTTTGGTGGGATGAGACGGATAGGTACAAACCACTCCATCGATGCGAAAAGCTCACAAACTGCATGGCAATTTGGAGAGAGCGCTTGCCCTCAAAGCCATTCACCCTCTGGACCATCGACATGACTCCCGTCTTTCCTGCGCATTCCGCTCTGCATGGCGCGAAAGCATAGAGCGTCTGCCGCACGAGTTCGAGTTGGACATGCGACGTTTCCTTCGCTGCTTGCTTCCCTCCAGTCATCATGCTGATCTTTCTGCTGGAGTGATGCATCTGCTGTGATGTGAAGGGGGGATCAAGAGATGGAGACATTTTCGCGCGGTTCCTCATGCGCGCATGGCTTTTCCCGATAGCAGGTGGAAGTATCTTTTGCTGGATCTATCGTCATGTCCATCAAGTCGCCGGGTGACGAAAGAAAACAGCATTGATGGATTGATGTGAGAATGTGGTGGATGCAAAAGCGACGCGATCATCGTGCGAGAAGGAGCCACTCGCTCTTTTCTGCTGCCACAGTGCAGAAAGCGAAAACGCGATAGGGAAGATAAACGTAACCGCATCATGGGATTTTCTCAATGCTGGCATGTAAAGAGCGGATGTGGTTGAAATATTTGGCACCTCCTGACGTTTCTTTCCGTCCTGATGCGTCCCAGTGTGTTAGTTAATGTTCTCTGCACTCTTTTGCGGAGAAGAACGAGATCGAGAGAGTCGGTTGGTGAATAGCCACCACGAACCCGTCGAGAAGAATCCACCACTGAACACACGAAACACCCGAGACACAGCTCCAAACACCGCCTCGTTCGGACCGTGATGCAGCGAACGTCCGTAAAGTGTATGCGCGTCAGGTGAGCTTTCACTTTATCTTGGCTGTTTCCATTCCAGCACACTCGCGATGTCGCTTTTAACTGTGCCCTGACGATGCAGAGCGCTATTTGCGACTTTGCGTGGATGCGCATTCGGATGGATTTGCACAGCAACTGCTCTTTGCTGTGCGGCAGCAGCAATCTCCAGAAAAGCGTCCTTTTCGCAGCCAACACCATTCTTTGCACCATTTTGCAAACCCATCCCGTTTCGACGAATCCGATTGGCCTAAACGCAAGCAGACACGACCTCTGATTGGAAGCAAATAGCGCCATACTCCGAACTGGATCAAGCTGTTGTTTTGTGCGAGAGCATCGGCGGGAGAAGATCCAGCGAAGATCCACTCCTCTCTTGCGATCTTTGAGATACTCCAAGGACGGATCCATGTTGTCGAGTTGTTCTGTGGTGCATGCACAGGAGCGTTCGCGTGGGAGAGCGCTCTGTTGCCCAAACTCAACATGCTCGTCCTGATCCAGAACCTGCCTCCGAATGCAATTGCATAGCCTTTGCTTCCGGCGATCGAGCATCCCGCAGACTACGCGACTTGGGTCCGGTTTGCGTTCGGGAATTACGCGTCGATCCGTTTGTTGATGAAGCAGCGCTTCGCGGGTGCCGTTCATTGACATCCCTCCTTGCAGTTGAGCGTTGCAATCGAACAGGATCTCTGTGTTTTTCTTTGCTGTTTGCACCCCAGAGCGTTTCCTTCCGTCTGGATATCCTGATTCGCAACTGCACGGATTTCCAGCTGAGGTTCGCGAAGCACACTGCATGGTGAAATGCATGCTTGTGACGAGTCTGCATTCCGTGTTTCCAGTCAGATGGATCCCTGCGTTTAGAATCCCATCTGGACGAACCAGTCGATGCGCAGCGCATTGAAACCTTTCCCCCAGTGTCTCAACGAGAAAGCAATGAGCATACGGATCTCTGTCGTCATGAGAGATCCAGAGTGGATTTATTCGATCAGTTCCTCCAGAATTGTCAACACCGAAACGCTCCATCGGCTCGGACGGCTCGACAGGTCGGCTCGCACCTTCTAGAACAACCATTTTCGCAGTTGAATCTGATGCACTGGTTTAAGAGAAGAGAAGATTTGTGACGGACGATCAACTTGTGAAAGAGAAAGAGTGTGTGTTGTCCACGTGGAGCTTTGTCCCGCCGCTTAAGTGCGCAGCTGACAATTCATTCGAGTCCAATTCAAAGCGAGAGACTAGCTTTTTGTAAGAAACCCGCAACTCAGAATTGAATTGAAGAGGTCGGCTACTTTTTCAAAGTATGTGCGGCTGTTGGAGAGAATCTGTGCGAGAGCTCGCCCCCCTTTCGCAATCGCACAAAGGAAACCCCGCACCCAAACGGAAACGGGGAAAGAAAAGAAAGGAGCGACTTGGGCGAGCCAAAACCGCGTGCGGAATCGACCAAGACGACATGAGCGACGCACAACTGCGCTTTGAGCTGGTACGTCTCCGCTGTCGACTCGAGAGCTGCATCGTGCTTTCGTTAGATGCTGTGCACTCGGTCGAGTCCGGTGCTAACTTTCTTGCACGATATCCTTTCTGTTGTCTATAGGAAACACCAGCGGCGGTGCTCAAGCACTTCGACGTGACCGAAGAGAAGGGTCTGAGTGCGGACGCCGTGGAAAAACAGCGCGCTGCGTTCGGGTTCAACGAGCTCGACAAGGAAGAAGGGACGCCATTGTGGAAGTTGGTGCTGGAACAGTTCGATGACGCGTTGGTGAAGATCCTGTTGGGTGCTGCTGCTGTGTCCTTTGTTCTCGCCTACTTTGAAGAAGGCGAAGAAGGCATCTCGGCGTATGTGGAGCCATTGGTGATCTTGGTGATCTTGGTGCTGAACGCCATTGTTGGTGTGTGGCAAGAATCGAACGCCGAAGCGGCGCTGGATGCGCTGAAGGACTTGCAGCCCGAGAATGCGCGTGTTTTGCGCGATGGGGACATGATCACGGTCCCAGCCCGAGAACTGGTTCCTGGTGATATTGTGGAGATCCGCGTCGGCGACAAAGTGCCAGCGGATATCCGTTTGATCTCCATGAAGACCACTGCTATTCGTGTGGAACAAGCTCAAATGACTGGTGAGAGTACCTCGGTGAACAAAGATATCGATGCCCTTCCGAAGGGAACGGAAAACGTCATTCAAGCGAAGACGAACTTGCTTTTCGCCACGACGGTGGTCGTGAATGGTCTTGGTCGTGGTGTTGTGACTGAAATCGGTATGAAGACTGAGATTGGTAAGATTCAACAGTCGGTGCAAGAAGCTGCTGAGGATGAAGAGTCTACTCCGTTGAAGAAGAAGTTGGACGAGTTTGGCGAACTCCTCTCTAAGGTCATCGGCATCGTCTGTCTGGTTGTGTGGATCATCAACTACAAGAACTTTTTCGATCCTTCCCATGGATCGGTGCTGAAGGGTTGCATTTACTACTTCAAGATCGCTGTTGCTCTTGCTGTCGCTGCTATTCCTGAAGGTCTTCCTGCTGTCATCACCACGTGCCTTGCTCTTGGCACTCGCAAGATGGCGAAGAAGAATGCGATTGTGCGCAAGCTCCCGTCTGTGGAGACTCTTGGTTGCACGTCGGTCATCTGCTCCGATAAGACTGGCACTCTGACGACGAACGAAATGTCGTGCGTGACGTTCTCGCACCCAGGCAAGTCTGACACGGAACTTATCACGTATGATGTGGAAGGACACACATACGCTCCACTTGGCAAAGTTGAAGGCGCTCCGCTGTCCCAGTTCAAGACTACTGTTTCTACTCTCGCGAAGATCTGCGCTTTGTGTAACGAATCCGCCATCGAATACAAGGACGGGAAGTATGTGCGTGTCGGTGAGCCAACTGAAGCCGCCCTCAAGGTGTTGGTTGAAAAGATTGGTTTGCCAGAGGACGCTGCCAAGCAAGCTGAGTTTGTGTCCCTTCAGAAGTCCAACCCAGCCAAGGCTGTTCAATTCTGCAACGAATACTGGCAAGAACAGAACAAGAAGCTGGCGATTCTGGAGTTCTCTCGCGACCGCAAATCCATGTCGGTTCTTTGCTCGAAGACTGGTCAATCGAGTGGTCGCGCAACTCGCTCGTCTACCTCGAACCAAAACGTGTTGTTTGTGAAGGGTGCGCCAGAAGGGCTTCTCGATCGCTGCTCCAGCATCCAATTGGGCGATGGAAGTGTCAAGCCATTGACTAGCGCTGGTCGCCAAGTGATTTTGGCTCAAGTTTCCAACCTTGCTCGCAAGTCGCTTCGCTGCCTCGCCTTGGCCAAGAAGGAAGATCTCGGCGAGCTGGGCTCGTACGATGGAGACCGTCACCACCCTGCCCACAAGTTGCTGGAGAACACTGAGAAGTTTGCTGCGATTGAATCGAACTTGACCTTTATCGGTTTGGCCAGTATGCTGGACCCTCCACGTCCTGAAGTGCGTCCGATGATCGAAACCTGCCACACCGCTGGCATCCGAGTCATTGTTATCACTGGCGACAACAAGTTGACTGCTGAAAGCATTTGCCGCAAGATCGGTGTCTTCACTGACACCGAAGATGTGTCGCACAAGTCCTTCACTGGTGCCGAATTCTTCGCTCTTCCAGAAGCAAAGCAGATCGAATACTTGATGGACAAGAGCGGAAACGGACTTGTTTTCTCCCGAACTGAGCCGAAGCACAAGCAGCAACTCGTGAAGATGCTGAAGCACCAAGGCGAAGTCGTCGCCATGACCGGCGATGGTGTGAATGATGCGCCAGCATTGAAGCAAGCTGATATCGGTATTGCGATGGGTATCACGGGAACTGAAGTTGCCAAGCAAGCTGCTGACATGATTTTGGCGGACGATAACTTTGCTACGATCGTGTCCGCCGTTGAAGAAGGCCGTGCCATCTACAACAACATGCAGGCTTTCATCCGGTACTTGATTTCGTCCAACATTGGTGAGGTCGCTGCGATCTTCTTCACGGCTGCCTTGGGTCTCCCTGAAGGTTTGATTCCGGTGCAACTGTTGTGGGTGAACCTTGTCACTGATGGTCCTCCTGCTACCGCTCTTGGGTTCAACCCTCCTGATAAGGACATCATGACGAAGCCGCCACGTCGCAGTGATGATGTTTTGATTAACGGCTGGGTGTTCTTCCGCTACATGGTTGTCGGCATCTACGTCGGTCTTGCGTGTGTCGGCGTGTTCGCGTACTGGTACATGTTCTACGATGCCTCCGGAGATGGACACACTCTCGTCACTTTCGACCAATTGACGCACTGGACGCAATGCCACCAATGGAAGGACTTCAAGGTGAACAACTTTGATGGCATGGACTTCTCATCGGACCCTTGCCGTTACTTCACGGAGGGTAAGAAGAGCGCCTCGACCCTTTCGCTTTCGGTGTTGGTTGCTATCGAGATGTTCAATGCGCTGAACGCTCTCTCGGAAGATGGTAGTTTGGTGACGATGCCTCCATGGTCGAACCCTTACCTGCTCATTGCCATGGTGGTGTCTTTCGGCATGCACTTCCTCATCCTTTACGTCGACGTCTTGGCTGACACTTTCAGCGTGACTCCATTGGACTTCAACGAGTGGCTTGTCGTATTGGCTTTCTCGCTGCCTGTGATTCTGATTGACGAAGTCTTGAAGTTCGTGGGTCGTCGCATTAGTGCGCGTGAGTTAGAGGCGCGTCTTGGAGCCGACAAGAAGGACCAATAAGCACCAAGTCCGTCAAGAAATAAAGCAGACCACTTTTGCCAACCTTTCTGGATATTGTCGAAACGTGGCGATAAAAAAATGGAGATAAAAGAAGGAGAAGACTAGATTTGCACGGTATGTGTGTAGGTAAATTGCATGTGTATGTTTGGTGCTTTTTGGATCGAAGGCGCGTGACACTTGTATGCATAGGGCATCCCGTCCTAACCACATCAATGAGCAACCTACTGCATTTGATATCCATCTACCCGGTGCTTGTTACGTTTGCTTCTGCTTCTCCCTTACGAGTCGGAAGAACACGAAATGCGCTAATGAGGATGCGAGTGCGACGTTCTCGATTTGCAGCGCAGCTTCCGAGAGCGAGCGCAATGGCGCGCAGGAAAAGCTCATGACCGCCACGCAACCCGATGCGAAGTACAAAGTGCTCACGACGAGGTTCTTCGAGCCCAAGTACTGCGGGATGCGCTTCCAAGTCTCGGGCCATGGGTCGCAGAGGTAGAGTTGGTATGCACGCCCCATGATGAAATTCACGAGCGCCATGCCTGCATATCGAAGCAGGAATAGTGTGCTGAGAAACGCAGCTCTTAGCTCCGTCGCGTCGTCTTGCGTTTCGGTGTTGCTTGATGCTGCTGCGGATGGGCTTCGCGACGAAAGGATCTCTTGAAGACAGGTTTGCGCCATTTTCCAACAGAGAAGAACCAGCACACACAGGCAGATCGTCTGCATCGCACGGCGTCGCGGCATCATCTTGAGTCGATACAGAAACAGCACAAGTCCACATTGCAGCAGCATTTTGGTGACGTGCACGTGCATTTCAAACGCTGCGATCTCCGCCACTCGAGTGTGGAACGGTGTAGCGATGCTGCCCAGTCTTGAGCCAGTGGTAAAACCGAAATACGACGACGACGACGAAGACGAGTTGGATGTTGATGGCGAGTCACTCGGGTCCGCGACACTCCTTCCTGCTGTTCCTGCGCTCTGTTTCATCATTTGGATGAGCGCCTCCAGATCTTGGGGGGTATGCAGACTCTCGATCCAGCGGAGTACGTTGAAGAAGCCTCTTTGGTCTTGAAAGGGAGAAGATGACGCCGCTGTCATCGCTGGGAACATGCTGCCGAGCTCATGGAATTCGAGGACCGGACATTCCGATAGCGTGTAGATGAAAAGCGTCCCCGAGATCGTCGTGAACAGAAACAGTCGATCGCGGATGGAGATCCGAAGCATCGTCGAAGATCACAAAAAGATCCTGGCTCGTTTGGTTCGCAAATACTTGGAATCGATTGTGGTGGTTGGTTTTGGCCGTTATCGCGAGTCGTTGTGTCTTTTCGAGGATTGGTCCAAACGTAGCGTCCGAAAAACGCCAAAAGTTCAAGTGGCAGCAAAACAGAAAGTCGCCACATGTATACATTCGATACAGACAAAGACCATGAATCAACCCTGCAGCATTTCGTCCCTTTTGACATACTTGAGAGATCACACAGTAGATGGCATTTACATAAAATACCTCGGACTCGGACCAGGTATTGTATCTAAATGCCATCTATTGTGCACTCGCATCACAAGTTGGTACTTCTCGACTCGGTCGATCCTTCACTCTCGACTCATTCTTCTTCGTCATCGCTGAAAAGCGACTCCATGATCGCGTCCTGGTCCTCCCCGTCACTGTCGCCGTTCCCGTGATCAATCGTGAGACCGCTTTCGTGGCAAACGTACGCGAACGCATCTTTGCCGACCGTGTCCAGCAACGGACCGAGGAACACATCGCGCGTTTTCTGGAGATCTTTCCCGGAATCCAAGAACACAGCTGCAACAAGAGCTTCAAACACATCAGCAAACATTTTCGGGAGAGACATCGGGTTCGTGCCAGTCGCTTTGGCTTTCTTCTTCGACGACGAAGGCAGAGATACCGCAAAGTTCCTGCTGCTGTTCATTTGGTTCCCCGACTGTGGATATTTACGTTCGATGCGAGACACCACTTGCATGGTCTCGCGATCCATTCGTACAGCACCAGCGCAAATACACTCATCCACGCCGAAGCACGCTAGTGCTGTTTTCCCTAATGCGTCATTAGATACCGTGGCGCTTTTCCATTGCGAAAGCGAGCCAGGGAGCCACTTGTCGTGAGCCAGGAAGGCATACGACAGCGTCAAATACTCGATGATCGCATCGCCAAGGTACTCGAGACGCTCGTAATCGCCTTTCCACACCATTTTCTCGCTGCTCTTCTCGCTGCGGGTGCTATCGGCGGTATCCATGAGCAGCACCAAACGACCCGCAGAAGGGTGTGTGACAGCTTCCAGCAGCAACCGTTTGTTCTTGAATGTATACTTCAACCGCTGCTGCAGCAAGACCAGGCGCAGCGGGAGATCTTCAAAGCGCGCGATCGAGAAATTCAAGTTCAGTGGGTTCGCACCACTGCTGTCCACACGGTCGTCATCATAGAGCTCACATGGGAAACAGTCGGGATAAAACGGACGCGAGAACATGAACGGATCTTCCAGAACACTGACGCCGATCCATTTCAGAAAATAGCGCGCACCTTTTTCACCCTGTCCAAGCAAGTACGCGCCACAGATCGCTTCGAGCACATCTGCAATCCATTTCGAAGGTGCTACCACAGGCTTCGGAGTTTTCCCCATGCACGACGGCTTCCAGAATTCAAAAGGGTGCTGCTCAATCTGTGCTGGGTACAAAATGTAGTGGTGCAAGCGCGCAGCTAGCGCAAACTTGTTCAAGCGATCGTTACGGATGATGTCACGTCGTAATCTCGTCAAATCACCTTCTTGTGTGATATCTTTCCGATGCTCGTACATAAACCACGACGTTTCCAGTTTCAAATACGTGTCGCCGAGGATCTCCAGGCGCTCGTACGCTGGTTTCGATGTGGCATCGTCGAGCAAGCTAATATCCAGCTCCAACCCAATCTTCCCCATCAGATTCGACATCTGACACTTCCGCTCGAACTCGTACAGCACAGGCACGATACCGATCGCTTCGAAATAGCGCGTCTTCGTCAAGCGCAACAGCGAGGTGTGCTGTGGGATCAGCAGTCGCTCATTGAACTTGGTACTCGACTGGGCAATGCTCGCCTCGCCATTGTTGCGCTGCAGGACGCGTCGAATAATCGGCACAATGGGCGGAGTCTGAATGCCGTAGAGCAATGGCTGATCGTCTTCCGAACCTAAGATCTGGTCCTGAGTGTGCCATCGCCCCAAAATTGGATTGCCTTGAGTCGATTTCCCCGCTTTCGCATGCTTATTCCAGGTCTCTTTATCTGCGAACGCCACTTTCATCTCTGCGACAGTTTGGTCTGCCAAGCCTTTCACAACGTACGTGACGTTGCGGCGATGCGTAGGTACGCAGATCCATTCCTGCTGTGGGAATTCCGATGCCTCTGGGAATGGCCAGATTGGCTGGATAAGCGGTTTCCTTAGGATGTCACGCACATATCCCCAATCGATAGAGAACGACGTTGTCGCAGCATCGAACACGCTAGGCACAACCAAATACCCCTTGTCGTTCTGTTCCGAAAATTCTTTCCACACATTGTCTCCGGCAATGTCAATGTCTCGCATCGCATCTTGAACCTCCATACACGCGAGACGCATCGTCACTAGGTGGAAATGCAGAGCTTCCTGTAGCTCTTGCTTGGTTAGCGTAACATTCACCGGGTCTTTCGCTAGCGTGACGGGTCGAATGGCTGGACTCATCACGTCACTCGTAGCAAAGTCATAACGCCACCCTGTATTCGTATTACCTGTGTACAGCTTATTGGTGGCGAGGATAGCAAAGCGAACTCCCGTCAAACCATAGAAACACATCGTCACGGATTCGCTTTCTGAAGACGTGTCTTCTTCTCCACGGAGCAAGCTGCGAATCGGGCGTAAACTCAGCTCTGCAGCGCTAACTGGCGGCAAATCGTAAGAATTCTGAGTCGAGAGATCGGTGAGCTTTTGGCTTTGGCGTGCATTGTCATCAGCATCAATGATCTTTGTGTCATCTGCATCACGCTCGAAACTTGATGCACGAGTTTCGCCTCGTTGACTCTCGTCTTCCATGTCGCCGTGAATAGTTGCAGCCTGATCTTCGATGAGTTTCGATCGGAAGTGACGGTCGAGAAGACCTTTCTTAACAAGTTCTTGACAGGCTTTGAACGCAACGATACCTTTTGCTTCATCGACAGATGGAACCTTATGGCTGACTAGTTTCTTCTTGATCCCCAACGACATTGGGAGTCTAAGGTCAGCAGTAAACTCGAACCGGTTCGCGTCGTCCATTTCTTTTTTTGCTTCCGCTTCCGCTCGGCAATCGTCGATTTTATCGTGGAGCTTCGAGTTGTACTTGAGCTTTTTCTTTTTGTATTGCTTCGTCGCAACAGACATTCTAGACGATAGCGGATGCCGCTTCACAGTGTACTGCGGACGCTGATCATACGTATCAAGTCCAGGCAATGTATCGCAGAACTTGCTCAAGCATGCAACAGAGTTCTTCAGGTTGAGAACAGCCCCGGTGTCGCGGTTCACAATCTCATAGGGGTTTACAGGCGCGATCTCTCTTGGTACGATTTGTAGACGACCTGTCATCAAGCTGCTGGGTTGATTCTCCACGCTCGTCGCATCAACTGCATCTGCACTCGCGCTAGGCATAGCGCCACCGCCTCCAGATGCCATCATCTGGCTCAGCATTTGTGCGCGATGCTGCTCCTCTTCAACCTGCACGAACTCATGCATCTTTCTCACCAAGGCATCGAATTTCTTGAAGTCCACTGCGGTATTCGCAGTAACATATTTCACAACTCCTGTCACCGTGTGTGCGCGCTTGCCAAACTCAAACAATTTGTTCGCTTCAAGCAGTTCGTCCATCACAACCACCAAGTCGCATAGAGGAGGCTCTGTCCTCTGCTTCTGTGAGTTCGATGCAATCGACGTCGTCACCATCACATTCGTCTTGCACTCCTTGAACATCGTCATCACCTTCAAGAAAGAAGAATAGTGCAACGATCCTGAAACACGCGCGTGGCTATTTCCAAGCATACAGCAGCAAGGAGGAAGATCTAGATCTGCTAGGAATGTCGTCAAGTAGTCCGCCACTACTCGGCAATGCGAGCGTCGTTCCAGGAAGACCCAAGCACGCTTGTTGTGTCCACCGTTCAGCATCCGACTTCGCACAACCTGCGCCGTCTTGATCAGTCGTGGTGTGGCTTGAAGCACTCCGATTTTCTTGGCCTGTGCGCTCAGCCACGAGATCAGCTTAAGGATGGGTTTCACCTTTTGCTGGGTGTTTTCATCCAAGTCCATCTTCGAGGCGATCAATTCAGCCAGCATGTCGGGTTGAGGACCGCTGGATGCGTCTCCACCGACGTGTTCATCAATCTCAGACTCATTCTCGCTTTGCATATCCTCGTCGCCGTCCTTGGCTGTGTCATCGCCTGCTTTTGCCTTGCGCTTTGCATTTTGCTGTCGCTTCTTGCACTGATTCACGTTCTGCTCGTCATCGACAAGGCACGCTTTTAAACTCGCCTGCAGCTCCAACTCGATGAACTTGAGCAAACACCAGTATCCCAAATGCTGGTACACAGAGTCGGCATCTTGGATGAACTGGTTCACTTTGTCCTGCCTTTTCTTCTCGTCGTAGACTGCAGCCGAGTTACCCATTTCCAATTCCATCCTGAAAATACGAATGAAGTCAATCTTCTTGTCATTCTCCCCATAGAGAAAGTCCCGCATGCCTACAGCAATCTGGTATTGTTTATCCGGTATGTCTTCAGCAGTCGCGGACTGCCTTGTGCTAGCTGAATCGACATTTGGGTCAAATGGTTCGCAGAGCAGCGGGGGGAAAACGGGTGGTGTCGTCACGAGATTCGGATCCATAACGGGCACAAAGTTGAGCACTTGAATGTGCGCATACAGCGCATTTCTGGTAGCAACATCGAGGTTCAACTTTGACCCGGGTACTCTTGTCGTTGCAAAGATACGCGGTGGTGACGTTGATTGCAACGCACCGATATGATCAAAGAGCATCGTGTAAAGGGAAGGAGAGGTCATGTGCACCTGCTCCGTCTCTTCAATCACCACAACCGACACATTCTCCATGCTCAGTACCTGTTTCCGCAGCAAAATCTGCACAATCTTGGGTGAGACCACAACGATACCGCGCTGGCATTGCTCCTGACACTGGGAGAACTGCTGCTGCACCCATTCCATATCGTTTTCCCATCGCTTTGCTGCCGTTCTCCCTTGTTGTTGTTGTTGCAATGGCGTGCTGCTGGTCTTCCCGATATCCCCATCTTGCTCGTCTTTGGCATCGCACCATAGGATCGGGACCCCGCAGAGCCGCGCGAGCTCGTGGTACAAAACGGCGCGCTCGGGTTCGGATGCTGCGACAGCAACAGCAAAAGACCCAGAGGAAGACGACAGCGGCGATGACGAGAGCAGGCGCGCGCGCAGCACGTGGCACGCCATGAACGTCTTCCCGATGCGCTGAGGGGCGCTCACGAGCACGTTCTGCTGCTGCGCGACCGCGACGATCTCCTGCTGGTGCTCATGCAGCGCGCTCATTCTTCGCTCTCTCTCGCCAACTCGCAGGACTGATGTGCTTTTTTGTCAAGAGAAGGAAACTGAGTGACCTATCGTAGCGCATCGTTTCGAATCATGAGATAGAATAGGTTTGGCATTTCCAGCCAATCAGACGCGTCGAGCGGTCTCTTCGTTTTTTGCCAATCAAGAGGTCGCGTTCGTTTCCGCACTTAGCGGTTCTGGAACTGAGTCGCTGACTTGTTCAACCGAATCAGAGCGAACAGAATGTGTGTTCCCCAAAGTGCGAGTTCCAAACCAACACTCTCGCACATCCCTTAAGAAACCGTGCAAGTTTAATCAATGGAGGAAATGCTATCTCAGAGGTTGCAACAGCGATTTCGAGGAGCAACACCGGAACAATTCGACTAACCTCAAGAGAGACAAACTCTTGTGCACTGCAAAAGATCAATGGCGTGTATTGCCGCGAAAGCATGCTGCGATAGGGAGCAGATCATGACGCGGTCACTGCCAAGGGTCGTCGGAGCTGGAATCCTGCAAACTCGTTCGTGAACATATTCTGGATACTCTGGTGGTAATCTCGCGTCCTGCTTGTCAACCCTTGCAGCACTCGCTCTTTCAGCTCCTCTGTGTGTGTGTCGTGTTGGCGAGATGTTCCTCGATGAGGGTCACAGGACACACGGTAGCACGTCTGGAAGACAGCTGGGTGCTTTGCGGTTTCGTTCGACTTGGATGCTACCATCCATCCTCGTTCGCGAAATGCCAGACCATTGTTTGACGAAATGATACGCGACGTCCACATGTACACGAAGCGATGCGGTTCGTCAAACTTTTGCACGTACGAAATGCCATGCAGTTCCACTGGACCAACTGGACCATCAACGATGACAGTGTAGCTCTTTTGGAAGCTAGCGTTCGTCACGTTTCGTCGCTGAGTGGAGTATAAACA
>JAASGH010000360.1:0-15705 GCA_023334155.1 Globisporangium heterothallicum
CAACGGGACAGACGCCAGCTCCAACGGGACAGACGCCAGCTCCAACGGGACAGACGCCAGCACCAACCGGACAAACTCCTGCTCCAAAGCCAACCCCTTCGGTTACTAACCCAGGAACAGTACCAACTCCAGCACCGACTACAGTCACTCCGCCACCAAAGCATTCGCAATGTTAAGAAGGCACGAGACCATGCTTGAAGCGCAATGTATTTGCTGGGTTAACCCCCAACGAAAGGAGCTACGCGAGAAGAAGCCATTCCCGCGCGCCGCGCACACCAGCTGATTTTTGTGTGTGCTTCTCTTTGTAGGAGAGAAAGCACGCTGCATCTTTTTTATATTTCTCAACAAGGACAAAAGAAGAAACACCGATTTGCGTAGACCGAGATCCAAAAGAAAAACAACAACAACCAGAATAAAACCGCTCTCACGTTTCATTACACCTCATTCCACTTCTTTTCCGCACTGAAGACGATAGGAGTGGATAACTTTGTCCGCGAAAAGAACAGCAATGTCATTCAGCCAGCATCGATGCGGACGACTTGCATCGAAGAGCTGCGAAAATGGTCAACCCCCAGATTTGTCGTGATGACTTCCTGCGACATCCCTCTAAAATGCGATCAGTACTTTTGTGATGCACGACGGTACTTCGCTGGTTTTGGAAATCGTACCTCAGAAACGAACCAGCTGGTCCTGTGACAAACCACCCAAAGCGGACGAAGTTTCCAGCACTCTTTATCACTGTTTATGCACCTGTGTTGTCTTTTTTGAAAACAAGGTGCTCCCTCTGGTGCTCTATGGCGTTTGGTGTTCAGACATCGACGGGCGAAGGCATCCGCTCCACTGTGGACGGAAGACCTCTGCTATCGTTGAGCAGGCTGTGCGTGCCGAGTTGATTCTGCTGCTGGAGTGTGTAATTCGTCGTGGTGCAGGTTGGCAGCGCTGAATGCAGGATGAACAGTCACTCGCAGCTAGCTCCCTTTTCTCGCACATATCCCTGGTTTTGCACCAAGCAAAGATGTCCACACTCCCGATTTAGCGCTAATTCTTCCTTCGAAATGATGCGAATTGACGTCGCTTGGATGTAAAAAGGAGCTTTTTCGAGTCTGTGTGAGAGCTTTTTTTGCAGGATGTGTTTCCAGGCAATTGCGGGTGCGCTCGGATCGTCCTCCCCATCCTCCGCGTGCTCTGATTGGCTCTTTTTCGCATCCCCTGCCTCGTCTTCAGTTTCCACACCCCTCGCTCCCTTCAGTCGCCAAGTTTTTCCAATATTTGGGTCTTCGAGAGTGGGTGTCTGACCTGCGAAAGCTGATAAGAGAGGTTGGATACCTCGAAGGTCGCAGGCTATGTACACCAGCACTCCCTCTCTATTCGTCCTCGATGCAACTTGCACAACTATCAAGGCGTATACAAGATCCGGACCGTGATAGACAGGGTTCACTAGACTCGAGCAACCAGAAGGCATCGATTGCAGCAAAACATAAGAGACTCGCATTGCTCGAATAGAGGGTGCTCGAGCGAGAGAGAGAGAGCTGAAGAGTGGGAGCTGGATCGAATAAACACAGGCGAAACCCACTCGAGTATTATTCTGGGATCTGGTGTGGAAGAAGGACGAGGAAGGAAGGAAGGAAGGAGGAGCAGGAAGCAGTGCTGAAGCGCAGTGTCGAACGGGATCGACCGACGCCCAGCATTTGCACCGGATAGCAGGAACGAGGAAGAGAGAAGCACGACCGCATCCTCCAGGTAACGGACCAGCTACACATGCATTATTTGCGTTTGCTTGCATAGATACAGTCCGTCGCTCGCTCGAGTCGTCTTTACGCTCGATCTGTCCTGGGTGTGTGTACCAGTATGCATGTGTGTGGGACACGATCTCCTGCGAAGATGGATCACGGTTTGCGCTTCATATTTTGTGTGAAAATGGCGCGCGAACGTGGGATGCTGGATATGCACTTTTCTCTGTGTAAATACATCGTGGCGATGAGTGGTTGGATGGAAAAAGAAGAATTCTGATGGAAACGGAGGATGGTGGTTATTTATAATGCGTCGCGGTGACCGTTGTTCATTGACTTGATTTGTTTTTGCCTTCCATGCAGGTTCACATCGGATATATCGTCGCGAGCATGGTGCGGTCGTTGCTGCCCATTGTCGCCGTATTCGCCTCGGCTGCGGTCTTCTCGGGCCAGGAAACAGGTATGTGGCGTAGCTGCTGTTTCGCGCACATCGTGCTCCGACATATCGCTCACGCTATTGGATTGCATATGGTGAAATCGCAGTGGATGCCGCGACATGTCCAGCGATTTGTTCCTCCACAAATGTGTATGGGTTTTCCCCCGGCGGCACCTCGAACTGTCTTTGCGATAGCACGGGCACGTCGACGTGCAAGTGCTCGCAGTGCTATACGACGCAATCCGACGGCCGGATCATCACTTTTGAATACGGTTCAAACGGCACCTGTCAATGGGGCGGCACAGATTGCTGTGAGTGTTTGAGCGCATTTTCTCTCGCGAAGAAGGCTCCATAGTTACGTACTTTTCTCTCTCTTTCCTGTGATGTGTAGCAAACTGTGACCTCAGCGCGTCGTCGTCCAGATCGAGCAGCGGCTCCAGTAGTTCCACCACAAAAACGCCTTCCACCACCACAAGTAGGCCAACTCCCGCTCCAATTGCTACCACCAACGCTCCTTCTCCTTCTCCCGTACTGACACCATCCCCTGTTCCAAATGTCACTACGGGTGTGCCTTCCCCCGCACCATCCGCAACACCCACGCCAACTCCAACACCAACTCCTACTCCAACGCCGTTCTCCAATTCGTCCTCATTGCCTGCTGGTATATAACTACTCCTCCTGCCTCCTTATCCACTATTATGTTTGTCCACAGCTACACCAACCACCAATTCTTCTTCTTCTTCCGACGCGTCTAATGCAGCAGATAATAACAACAATGCAGGTCAAGGAAGCAACAACAGCACTGGCGGCGGGTCATCCACGGGGGGAACGGGTACGTGAGCTCGATGTCGAGTCTGGACATTTCCGAAGGAGATGGCATTAACCATGGATGTGTGGACACGATTGTGACGACAATACAAACAGATCCCGCAGGCACGTCGACAACGACCGAGAGCTCGTCCGGCATGAAAACGTGGCAAATCGCACTCATCATCTGCTGCGCGACTCTCGTGTTTGTCGTCGCCATTGTCGCGCTGCTTTCGTGCTATTGCAAAGCCCGTCGTCGCTTAGTGGAGAGCGAAGAAAATGAAGAAAATGCAAGTTACTACCATCAAAACCATGCGAGTGCCCACGTCGGTGCTGCTGGTGCTGGTATCGATTCCTATGGACCCAGTCAACCGGGGAGCGGCATGAAACCGGGGGCAAGCTATGGCTACGGTGATCCGTCGTACACGGTGACATACGCCTCCAGTGGTGGCTCCGCGACGCCGTCTCCGGAGAGAACAGGAGCAGCAGCAACAGGATACGCCTCTGGACGACCATCGTCGGGGAGCATCGGGGAGGCGACGACACCGTATTCGGTGAATCGGCGTCCGAGCCACTCTCAAGCCGTCACGCTGTAAAAGAGAGAGAGAGAGATACAGAGAGCGAGTCTTGTCGATCAATGCACACCGAGCTATCGAATGAGTGAAGAGGAAACCATATATATAAGAGCACTATTGGCATATGAACGCATTCTTGTGGCATTCGTGAAAGGAGTACCACGCAGTGCATTGTGTGGGACAATGGGATCATACGCGTTTGCATAGTGTATTTTTCTTCTCATGGACGCGAAATGGGAAGAGGTACGAAGGTGGAGGCGAACGGAGGAAGGAAGTCTCCGCTGCAACCCGACCGCATGGGTGGTCGCAGAGAGCATCGAGTCCAAACGCTAAAACGTGATGGCGACGCTCGATCTACCGACCCTCAGCACACACAGTCGGTGGGTGCTTTCCCATTCCGTCGAAAAGGCGATCCACTCGCGTTCTTCCTCGCCCCCCCTCGCGCGCGCGCTTCCCATTCCGCGATCCGATCAACAGTATCTGAAGCATGTGCATCAAATCATTTCCCACTTTGACAAGTCTACATGTTGAGCGAAAGTGAACGAAAGTGGTGCTTCGACTAAGTACGTTTCGTTAAGTTTGCCGAGTATTTCTCGATCCTGCGTACTTTGTCGACGACCTCATCTCGTCCCTTTTGATGTCCATCAAATCCATTCGAGACGAACAGGTTATTTGCTTTTCAAAGGGAAGCGAAAGTCGACATTGCTGGTGGACGACGCTCGAGTATACATTCTCGCAGGCACTGTTGCACAAGCCAGTTCTGACTGACTTTGTTCGATGATCCCACCCCGTTTGCGTCAAGGTGCAACTCGCACATGAACCGCGAAATATATATTTCAATATGACCTGACATCAAGTTAAAACTCTGATTCTTGGCATCATAGAGTATCTTTTTCGACAGAGTATAACATGTTGCGTCTGCAAAAGGGAGGGAATGCTGCTCGGAACAGAACTGGTCACCAGACAATCCACGTCTCGATCCACTCGAATGATCACCCTCCCCTCTCTATACTGCACGCGCAAATAAAATCAAGTCCCAGGATGGGGAACATCGACGGCAACTCCCGAAATCCTGGTCGTGGCGATCATTCCGCAACCCCCTTCGTCCTGCGCGCACACACTGGCACCTGCGGTACCCATGGCGGCGTGGAGGGTGCGCGTGACGCTGCTTGCCGCACTCGCGGTCGTGCTCGGCGTCTTCCAGTCTTCCATCCGCCATGGTGGTGGCGGTCTCGTCCGTGCCGAGCGCGTTCGGAAAAGCTGGAGCAGCTTTAGCGACAAGGAAAAAGGTATTGAGTGTCAGCATTCCCCATGCTCTCATGCGGACGATCTGGCGGATGGATGTAGACTGACGACTGACTTCTGCTGCACGCATTTATGTGGGTATGCTAGAGCTGTATTTGGGGGCGCTGCGGAAAGGGATGGAGAATGGGTGGCACTACAAGTTTGCGGAGATCCATTCGGCGCTGCCCACGTACGACCACGCACACGCGAATTGTGGGTTCCTCCTATGGCACCGCAAGTTTCTGCTCGCGTACGAGAACATGCTGCGAGCCCAAGGCGAGCAATTCAAAGACGTCACGCTGCCGTACTGGAACTATTTCCAAGACCACGACAAGCATTTGTCCCCAAATGTGGACTGCAACAGCTGGGCGACGTGCTCCAAGTTCTTGTCCGATATGGGTGGCAGCACCCCGAATGCGCCATGGAAGAAGCTTGCTGTGGGGCGTGCCTCGGTCGATGGCATCTGCGTCGCGAACGAAGTCACCAAGTACGCCTGTGATGGCAGGTCAGCGTCGTCGTCCGACACGAAGCCATGCGAGCAGTGCATCGTGCGCGGGGAATGGTACAAGCAGTCCAACTTTCTGCAGATCTCTAAGGGCCAGATCACGACTGCGATCCGCGAGATCGGTGCAAAAGCGACCAGTGCGGCGAATGCGCACGATGTGCTGCGATACCACCTGGAGATGGGGTTCCATGCCGACGTGCACAATGCACTGAGTGGCGTCATGAAGACGTCGGCGTCTCCCTTTGATCCCGTTTTCTATGGCCACCACGGCACGATCGACCTGCTGCATTTCATCCACAACCGCTGCACCTTCGGCAAGAAGCAGGACAGCAAGAAGTTTGACGTGTTCACGTATTGTGACGTGCAGGTCAAGCAAACGGAAGGCAGTTTCAAGACCGTCCGCATCTACGGTGATTCGACGATCGTGATGTACTACCAGAACCAACCAGTCGAGGACCACCCAGAGATTGGCAAGTTCTTCAAAGGTATCGGCAAAACGTATCGGGAGTTTGCGAACGCGCAGCGTCTGCGCGATCCCAGGAACAGCTACCGGTACGAAGTGGATCGGTATTTTGAGAAGATCCTCAAGAGTGAAGGGATCCAGTGTCCTGCTTCCGTGTATGCCTCCACCCAAAATAAACCAAATCGCCACCACCATAAGCAAGGCAATGATGACGGTGATGCGTACGCCACGGAAGACGCGTCGGACGATTTCAGCGCTCTCGACGAGATGATTGAGACGCTCGCTGTATGCGGGAAGGAGCTTCAGGCGCGTGTGCCAAACACGACCCACGTCGACATCGCTGTCCAAGAAAGCATTTTGGAATGCGAAGCCACTCGTCAAAGTAGTGGGGAAGAGCCCCAAGACTACTCGCAAGAATTCCGCCAAACGTTCCGGATCCCAACCGACGACGTCCCCCATTGCTATGGACTTTTGAGTGAAGTGAAGAAAGGAGCTCTCAAAGTAGAGTTCTCGGATCGTTGTCGCCAGGTGTATGGACGGTTGACGGGAACGAATCTGACTGAAGCAGACTTTGGCAAACCATTGCCGCTCCAGAATGACAGCGACATGAACTCAGCGACTCAAACGCCGAGTCGTGAGGGAGAAGAGTCATCCGACTCGGACTCGTACGACTCAGCGGACTTGAGTTCGGACTCGTATGACTCCGTGGAGTCTGCGGATTCCGAACAAGTCGTGACCACGCAACCGAGGAAACCTCACTGGCACATCTCAATCGAAATCCACACCCAGTAACGAGGAAGCATTGTTGTGAAGGCATCGGTGAGCGATCCTTTGCGCACTTGGAGGAGTAGAGCGCTGTATCGTGCGGTTTGTCATTTTTGGTTTTCGATGCATCAATACACAACAACACCAAAAGTTTCAGGAAAGAAAAGAGTCATGGTCGAACAACTTGAACCAGTACAGCTCCGTGTGGACCATAGCGAGAGAGAGATGCATGCGTTCGTGCAGGCTTGCATGGCTCGCGCTCCAGCAGGACGGTTCCTCGCGACCATTTGTGCGCGGAGAGCAGCATGCAATCATCGTTTTTCCTCATCTCCATCTCGTCAAGACTTTTGAGGAAATGAAGAAAATGTGAGCAGAATAGGGTGGGTCACAATAAACATGATCGAGTGCAGAGTGATGGTGCATGGAACAAATGTTTCCCGCGCGAAAACCATACAAGCAATCGGACGCTCGTGGCTCAGGAACATTCGCCCATTCGGACAGCGATCATGGAGCGCATCGACGAAGGCGACCCGAGCGGTGACCGCCAGCAGAAGGAGCAGCAGCGTGACGAGTGGGAGCGGAGGAAGCAGAAACAGGATGCCGCGGCGCGCGTGAAGAATGCACGCAAGCGCGGGTTCCTCGAGAACTCGCAGCTGACGGAGAAAGACCGGCGCCAAGTGCGCTACAAAGAGCGTGAATTGCTGCAGGACATGAAAGAAAACGCGAACGACCTCGCGAAGCTGACGTCCGACCGCTTCCAGGAGACCACGCAGCAGCTGGACGACATGTACGACAACGTGTGCTACCCGCGCGAAGCAAATCTGGATGCGTCGAACCTGGACGAACTGAATGCAGCCGTCGCGAAGCAAAGTCAAGCGCTGGGTGCGAGTGACCTCACCAAGGTGTGTGTTCGTGAGCTTTCGTGTGGTTGAAGTGCCACCTTGAAGTCGTGACAGTGGTGCATTTCCATTGACTCGTTTGTGTGTGCGGAACAGTATGATGTTGCCGATTTGATCCGCGCGGCGCGAGACGCATGCGGTTCGGAAGCGCAATTCGACTGGGCGACGTTGGGGTCGGCAGCAGGGGCTTGCTTTCGATCCGCACCCGAGATCAGCTTTCTATTTGGTTTGATGGACACAGAAGTGGTGCAGAAAGAGCGCAAGAAAGCGCGGCGCGTGCGAGACGACGACGACGTGCATGCGAGCCAACCAAGTGAATACACCAGCAAGGTGCACATGCGCCTTTCGCTGCATTGGCATGCACTGCTCCCGTGCTCCCGGCCACTGACTCTCTCTGTATGCACTTTCCCTGTTCCAGAAAGATCGCAAGGACGCACAAGCTCGTCGCCTCGAGGTGTTGCAGAATACGATGGAGCAAACGAGGAAGAAGCATTTGTTCGACGTCGTCGTGAACCCACGAAGCTTCACGCAGGTAGCAACATGTCCAGCAGTTTGGACTTTCCTGTAGCGCAAGCTCTGTGTTCACGCTTTTTGACTGTATATTTGGCAGACCGTGGAGAATCTCTTCGATATGTCGTTCTTGGTGCGCAATGGCGCCGTGGAGATCGGGATCGACAGCTCGGGACTGCCGTACCTGGAGAACCACGAAGGACGGTCGGAAGAGAATATCCCTGCGCAGACGCAGAGTATTATCAGTATCACGCCCGCGCAATGGGAAGAGATCTCGAGCGTCTGGGGCTTCGACGAACCCCTTGTCGGCAATCGCTCTTAAATGAGCGAGAGAGCAAGCGAATGAAGATTTCTGTAAAGTATGAAGTAGCCCCTTTTGTCAGTCTCTCAACAGAAACGGTGGTGAGTTAGCGAGATGCATGGCAATATAATTTGTTAGAGTGGACATAACGCGAAGGATCCTTCGAGAGAAGCGCTAAAATTTTGGGGATTGGGTCAATATTGTGGATACATGGTGGTACGAAAGAGTGGGAAGCGAGCAAGAGCAAGGACATGCTGTGTTAGTGCGTGTGTGTGACCTTGACTTCTAGTTCAGCCATCTCTTCGTCTCTCAGTTGCGAATTATAATACTCGCGCAACCACAACAACCGTGTCCAAACCATGACGCGACGGTGGTCCCGGTCTTTGTGTTTGCTGCTGCCTCGAATGGTCCTCATCGTTGGATGGATAGGGAGCGCACTGGGCGGTTCTCAAGGTGCGTCCCAACTATTGCACCAGCTCATTCCTGTCTGACTCGCTCACTTGCATTAATCGTTATGCACGTGTCGATGTGCAGATGGGGAACGCCCCGAGTGTCCATCGATTTGCTATACGGCAGAGCTCTATGGTCTCACGAAAGTTGGTGGATACAAATGCGCATGCGACTTCAATTCGGGGACGTATCGGCGCGTAGGACTCGCAGAAAAGTGCGAGTGTTTGCAGTGCTTTATTCGAAGCAGCGATCTAGTGTTCGGCTATGACTACATAGCTACCAGCTACCCGGACGAAGGGAAGAGGTGTCCTGCTGGTGCCGAAGATTGCTGTACGTGCTACCCTTTCATGCGTGTTGGGACTTTTTACTTGAGTGTGTGTGTGTGTGTGTGTCAGTACCTTGGCTGATCGCTGCGTCTCCCTCCTCTTTGCATCTGTGTGTGCAGCGATTTGCGAGTATGTCAGAAGTCTTGACAGCATCCCCACGGAGACACCAGTCCCAACCAAGAAAAAGAAGACCGCAGTGCCGAGCGCGAGTTCTTCACCTTCTCCAACAACAGCTACACCGTCGACTGCAACGCTTTCTTCGCCGTCTTCGGACGGTGGTGGCTGGTCTGGATGGGGGATCGGCGTGCTCGCTTTCGGGTGCGTACTTGGACTCGGCGCCGTGCTCATTGTGGTCACGACATTGCATCGACATGCGCGTCGCACAAGGATTGATGATGACGACGATGATGATGATATCTACTCAAGTGGTGGGTATGGTCGTGCCACAGTCGCAGTGGACTACGACAACTTCGATACTGCGCCGTATGGCCGTACCAGTGACTCCAGGCAAACATACGAAGTGCTCGTGTTTGCGGTTGACTCCCACAGTGAAGCCCAAGAGCTCCAGCATTCACACACGCTTCCTCCTGCTGCTGAGCAAGCGTCATTGTGACTGGGACGGAGGCATCGCCAGTATGCGCAGCGTGAGGATCAGGAGACCATATATGCCGGGATCCGTGCTGAAGCAGTGCACACGTCTACTAAAGCGCAAGCAGCAAACCACATTAACTTGAACGAGAAGCTCGGTCATCAAGTTGGCATTGATGCTTCAAGGATCTCAAGATCCAACTGACAGACTCAGATCTGATGCATTGGTTGATCCTTGCATTCATTGGCTGTAAATAATCCCATTGTTCCATACCACCCAATCGAAAGCGTTCCCTCCAAAAAGGTGTCGCTCGATTAATCGACCAATGACACGAGAGCTGCAGAATCTGTCTACTTTCAGCAACACGACGCACACTCAGAAGGATAAAAGCACAGCATGAGCGCCAAGCTCTTCGACGGTCTCTGGATCTGCACGACGGGTCTCGAAGTGCACGTCAAGGTACACCGTGTGACCCCCACTCTATGCATATCCGTGTTGGGTTCTGATGGTGCGTTGTGCTGGCGCTGCTCGTTGTGCTGCTGCTGTAGGAGCAAATCCGCAAGATCGTGTTGGCGTGCGGCGGCACTTTCGATGACGATTTGGCGTTGGACGCGACGACGCATTTGATCGCCGACGCTGTGGGCTCCGAGAAGCATCGCGTATGGTTTTCCATGGCTGCATTCGCTACGGAGTGCGATTCTCATGCTGCCAGTTTGTTCGTTTGCTTGTGTAGGCAGCAGAGGCGCACAATGTACAAGTCGCGACCCCGAAATGGGTGTTTGATAGTTTCCGCGCGCATACGCTGCTGGATGTCGCGTCGTATCGCTTGCGCACCCTGGAAGGACTCGTGATCTGTACGACGGGCTTGGCGTCGCACTCGCGCGACCAAGTGGAGCGCATGGCGACGATCCATGGCGCGCGGTATGATCCCAACTTGGAAGTTGGACATACAAGTGTGCTCATCGCGCAACGCGCCGGCGGCGCGAAATACGACGCCTCGGTGTATCACGGGATCCCCGTCGTGCACATCTCGTGGCTGCATGCGTGCTTGGAAAACCAGACGCTCGTGGACGAATCCGAGTTCTCGCTGGAGAAAATCCTCCGACCGAGTCGCTTGTTCTCCCAACTCAAAGAAGAAACGAGTCAGGTCGTCGCAGCACTTCCGCATTTACTGAAGCGATACCAGAAGCAGCGACGCGAGTGTGCAAATGATGGCGAGGACGACGACATCGAGTGGATGGACCTTTTCGACAGCTGCATTTTCCATTTGGTTGGGTTTCCGAGCAACGTGGAGTCTCTTTTGCAGCAGCTTATCCGTACAAGTATGGGCACGATCTACTACGACATGAGCACGGCACATGTGACGCATGTACTCGTGAGTCCTTCCCTGCAAGATATGAGCGCAATCGCTGCGCTCGAAGAGCAAGTGGCGATGGACAATGCCGAAGCGCATATCCACTTTGTGTCTGCGAAATGGCTCCTCGACAGTCTCAAGTGCCTGCGCATTGAACCGGAAGAGCTCTATCCCGTGGAGATCGACGCGGATCACCAAATGCTTCCAGCGGTGTCAGTGTATCCAGGTGGTCTAGAAAATGTCTGTGAGGCGTCGTTCGAGCACCATCCTGACGCCGCAGAGCAAGACGATGCTGGAGCCGCAGATGCACACAACCGAGAAGATGAACCTGAAGATACGGAGCTGCCAACAAACCGAACAGTAGACAAGCAGCCATCGCTCTTCAGTGGGTGCGCATTTCTACTGCTCTGTCGGGACCCAAGCGATCGCCGCCTCGTCAAACCGATGATCAGACAGATCCAGCGACAGAGCAGTGGCCAAGCGATCGCGTTGGACTTTCGAGACCTTGCGCACGTGGACGCCAGTCAGTTTGCTTTTCTCACGCATATCGTGATCTGCGACGGCGTGGACGTAGACACCGAAGTCGCGGTGCAGATCGAGCAGCAAATCTCTAGCCTCAAGGACTTTGACGAAGACGGAAACAAAAGACGCAAAAAGCGGAAACGAAAGCTGACTTTTGTGTCGGATCTGTGGGTCAACTGCTGCCTCGCGAGCCAGGTGATGCTCTCGCATCAGTCCCATGAGCTCTTCTCACTCACAGTGCATCAAACGCGGTCGCTGTTCTCTCTCCCTCTGCCTCTCTCGTGCTTTGCAAAAGTACGCGCCAGTACATCCGTGTACGTCGGAGTCGACCGTGTTGTGGTCATGGAGCTGCTGCGACTCGCCGGTGCACAGGCGACGAGTAAGATGAGCAAACGCAACTCGCACTTGATTTGCTTGAAACCCATTGGGATGAAATACGAAAAAGCGAAGGAGTGGGGGCTCAAGATTGTGACTGCGCGCTGGCTCATTCAAAGCATGATGCAGGGCAAGCTACTCGATGAGGAAGCAGACGAATTCCAAGTGAAGGACGAGGATGGTGGGGATAGCGCTCCTGCTGCTGAAACTAGTGAGGGGAAGTCCGTCGAGCAGGACGACTTGGAGCGGAAAACGGTCCCGGTTCATCAAGACTCGACGATGGCGAAACGAGCAGGGTCCATTTCATAAAGTCCGACATGAAGATCGTACCACGCTCCCCGATTCGGTGAAGAACCTGACCTGACGATGCTCTTGTGTGTCCCCACCGAATGTGGCATGGTCGGAGTTGCTGTCCACTGCGTTGCCGAAACCTGGGAAAGATCTCGTCTGATCCGAGAATGGGGATCGAATGGACCTGTCGTACCAACGAAATACTGCACCGTTTAGTCCATTGAGCGCAACCGCGCGTCCCAAATGCAACGTTATGCGATGGAGCGAAGCGTGGAAAACCGCGTGGCAGAATGGAGTGCGATCGACTTGGTATGACTGGTGACCAAAAACTGTTGCGGACTGCTCGCAGCGACCAAATGCTGCCAAACCGTCGTCATGCAATGGCGTCTTGACACTCGTGCTCTTTATGGCATCCAAAGGGACAACAACAACTCCGTTTGACTCAATACATGTTTGTGGGTGTGGATTTGCTTCTTATGTACGTACAGATCGTTTTAGGCTAATTAGTGGAAGCATCAAGTGAGTGTCCATGGTATATGCTCACGAAAAGTACTTGCCAACGACATCGCGGATGCTTGCGTCGCTGGATTCATTTGGCAGCGTCACCCGCAGCAATGGGTCGGCCTCCATTTCGCGCTCAATCGCAAAGCGCGCGTTGTCGTTGCGAGCCCACGCTCTTCGTGCGACACCGTTGTTGACATCCCATCCAAGCATCGAGCCGGCTTTCTGACCGGCTGCTTTCGAGCCATCGAGCACCATGCCGAACCCTCCGTTCGTGACTTCGCCCCAGCCAACGCCGCCACCGTTGTGGATCGCGACCCACGTGGCACCACGCGCAGCATCGCCGATGACGTTGTGGATCGCCATATCGGCACAGAACTGCGAACCGTCGTACACGTTCGACGTCTCGCGGAAAGGAGAGTCGGTGCCACTCACATCGTGGTGATCGCGACTCAAAATCACCGGCTGTGAGATTTCTCCCTTGGCGATCGCGTCGTTGAACGCTTGGGCGATCTTCTGCCGACCTTCACGGTCAGCGTACAAAATACGAGCCTGGGAGCCCACGACGAGCTGGTTTTCTTCAGCAGACTCGATCCAGTGGATGTTATCGCGCAATTGCGCGGCAACGCGCGGTGGAGCCTTTTCCATGAGCTCCTTCAACACACGTCCAGCGATCTCATCAGTCTTGCGCAGATCCGACTCCAAGCCAGAAGAGCAAACCCATCGGAACGGACCAAAGCCAAGGGAAAAGATGTCGCCCATGATGTCTTGCACATACGAAGGGTACTTGAACGGGCTCGCCAAGTTGTCAGCATCTTGCAGAATGTTGGCGCCAGCACGCTTCGATTCCAAGAGGAACGAGTTGCCGTAGTCCCAGAAGCGCATACCGCGAGCCGTCAGTCGGTTGACGGCGTCCACATGGCGGCACAGACTTTCTTGCACAAGCGTCTTGAACTTTTCTGGATCCTTGATCATCATGTCTTGGGATTCCTCAAACGTGAGCTGGACTGGGTAGTAGCCGCCGTTGAATGGGTTGTGCAAAGAAGTCTGATCCGAACCGAGCTCCACGAGAAGCTCTCCCTTCTCGGCTTCTTCAGCGAGTCGTTCCCAAAGCGTGACCACGTTGCCGTGATACGCAATGCTCACCGCCTTCTTCTCAGCGCGTGCGCGACGAATACGCGCGATACACGCATCCAAATCCGCAGCGACCTCGTCGACCCACCCTTGCTCATGACGTTTCTTCACAGCCGAGGCATCGATTTCAGCCGTCACGGAGATGGCGCCGGAGATCACACCAGCCTTTGGTTGAGCTCCGCTCATACCGCCGAGTCCCGAGGAGACGTACACGACACCGTTCATGCTCTCTTTCTGCAGATACTTGCGACAAGCGTTCAAGACAGTGATCGTGGTACCATGCACGATCCCCTGTGGACCGATGTAGCAGTAGCTGCCCGCAGTCATTTGACCGTACTGCGAATTGCCCATGGCGTAGACTTTATCGTACATCTCGCGGGTCGAGTAGTTTGGAATCATCATTCCGTTGGTGATGATAACACGAGGTGCCTCTGGCTTGCTCGGGAATAGCCCCATCGGGTGGCCCGAGTACATGACCAGCGTCTGGTCTTCGGTCATTTGCGACAAGTAGTGCATCACGAGGTGGTACTGTGCCCAGTTGGAGAACACACTGCCGTTGCCACCGTAGGTCACGAGGTGGTTCGGGAATTGCGCCACGCGACGATCCAAGTTGTTCTGCAGCGTAATTCGTAACAGAGCAGCACGTCAATACGAGGCGGATCGAGCACAACATTGTATGCACTGCAAATTGTACAAACGCACCATGATCATGAGCATCACAGCTGCAGCTTGCTTGCATTTCGCTGGGTAGTCCTGGATCGGGTACGCCTTCATCTCATACGCCACTGGACGGTATCTGTACCCATACAAAAAACAAAATAAACATACGAGTGAGCGATTCGCGCTTCCATACTCCTCGTGCATTTGTGCACAAAAGCATCAGTACAGAAAAGTCGTGCCTATGCATGTAGATGTGTCCTTCTTCCTTCAACTCCTGCGCAAATTCGGGTGCGAGCACGTCGTGCTGGTGCGCGGGGAAGTAGCGCAGCGCATTCTGCACAGCGAGCACGAGCTCGTCCTGCGTGAGGTCGACGCGGCGGCGCGGTGCATTCGGAATGGTCGTGTCCGGGTGCGGACCGGGATGCGTTGGGAGTTCTGCTGGGATACCCGCTCGGAGACTGCTGAGATCCACTGGTGCCATCTTCTTCTATCTGGTCTTGGACTTCTTGTGCTTGTGCTGCTGCGACGCTGTGTGTGTGTGCGGCAGGTGGGGAATTGCGCAATGAGCATGTTGGCGCCAATGCAGAGCGGTTCCGCCGACATGGGATCTTCATGGGGTGCTCAGTCCCCATTTGCTTGGTTTCCTTGTGTGTTTGGATGGAAAAATGATGAGATTAGGGAGATGAGGACGCTTCTAATTGGGTGTTCGGTGACGTTGGCGTCGTCACTAGGAGCTTGAAGTTGCACAATCAGTGTATGTTCGCACCCTCCAATCAGCAACTTTCCCAACAAAGCGTTTTGTTTTGGTGCACAATGTTTTGCTTTTTTTGTATTTTGTTATTTCCTGCTTTTTTTCAGTTAAATGCTTTTTTCATTTTGCACATTTTTTTGAACCGACTGAAATGTTGACAAATGTTGGGGATGTCGGAATCTTGCTTGACATGAATTGACACTTTTGAAATGGAACCACGAATGCTGTCGCAATGTGAGATCGACACAAAGCAGATTCGAGCACTCCATTCTACTCCGAATGCACTTTGATCGAGACACGCCAGCGGCGGTTCTTTTGCGCTCGCGTCGTGTCCTCGTCGCCCGAGTCCGACGAGTCATCCGCACTGTCATGCTCCGTCTGCTCGTCCGTAGCGGTCGAGTCGCTGCTGCCTCCGTTGTTCTCGGATGGGAATGGTTTGCCGAAGTCTCCGTCGGTCAAGTTTGTCGCTGTCAAGCG
>JAASGH010000361.1:0-15678 GCA_023334155.1 Globisporangium heterothallicum
GGAAAACGCGCACAGACAGGAGAGACATCAAGCATGCGGATCGGACTGGTGCTGGCGGTCGTCGTCGCGTTCTTCAGCGCGCTGCTGCTGCTGGGCGAAAAGGAGAAGCTGCCCAGTTACGACCAACTCAAGCTCGAGTACGTGCGCATGGCCGAAGGCGGCTACGACCTCGTCAACCTCGAGTCCCCGCGACTCTTTGGCAAACCGCTGCAGGTATTATTACTGCATGTGCGCGCTGCGGGTATGTGCGATATGCTTACTCACGCCCTCGTGCTGGTTTTTGTTTAGTTCTTGGCGCAGCTGATCCATCTGCCAGTGGTTGGACGCATCATCACGGGAGTGCTGGCGAAGGACAACAAGATCATCGAAGTGCGCAAGTACGTTTCCGCCTTTGCATGAGCAGCATTGCGCTTTCCCGTGGCTAATGTTGTTGTTGCTATGCTATATCGCGTGTGCGTTAGGTTCGCTTCCTTTATTCCCGATCTCCCAGTATTTTTGCCATACATTGAACCAAAAACGTCCGTCAAGGAGCCAGTGGACCAGTTGTCCCTTGAAGGGTTCAGCAGCAAGGGGGTTCAAGGTGCCGAGAAGACCGCCGACTTCAAGCATTGGTCCATTGGGGACTACACGTCGCGTTATGCGTCGGGAGAATTGACTCCTTTGCAAGTCGCCCGAGCGGTGCTTGCTGCTGTGGACGAGAATGAGAAGAGCGAGTATCCAATGCACCTTTTTGTGGAGAAGTATGACGACTTGATCTTGGCGCAGGCGAGGGAGTCAGCGAAGCGCTACGCTGAGGGCAAACCGCTGGGGGTGCTGGATGGCGTTCCAGTCGCGATCAAGGACGAAACAGAGATTAAGGGGCATCGCACTACCGCTGGCACATCCTATGTCGGTATTGAAACCGGTGTGGCAACGGCTGACAGCACCGTTGTGGCGAGACTTCGTGCTGCTGGCGCCATCATTTTGGGCAAAACCAATATGCACGAAATCGGCGCTGGTGTGACAGGGTACAATATGCATTATGGAACTGTTCGAAACCCGTACAACCCGAAGCATTACACGGGTGGCTCATCCAGTGGATCGGCTGCAATTGTGGCTTCCGGTATCATTCCTCTCTCGCTTGGCGTTGACGGCGGTGGCTCCATTCGCATCCCTGCTGGTCTCTGCGGCGTCGTGGGTATCAAGCCAACGTTCCAGCGAGTCCCCCCTCTTATGCCAGATTGTCCTTCTGTGTGCCACATTGGTCCGATCGCGGGTACTGTCCGAGATGCCGCTATTGGGTACGCGGTAATGAGCGGGGGTGACGACGCTTTCCCTCGAAGCTACACGCAGCCAGAAGTAGATTTGCACTCGTTCGAAGACACGAGCAGCTTGAAGGGCGTGAAGGTCGGGTATTTCAGCGACTACACCAATCACTCGTCTCCTGAAGTGGCTGAAGCCGTCGCGAAGGCTCTCCAAGAGCTGAAATCTCGTGGCGCGGAGCTCATTGAGACCAAGCTGAACTACCTCACAGCGATTCATGCCTCGCACAGTATCACGATCAGCTCGGAGTTTGCCGCCAGCTTTGACAAGTACTACAGTCGCTTCAGCGACATGTCGCCAGAAGTGCAGTTGGTGGTCGCGTTTGGACGGAGTTTTTCGACTTTGGACTTCCTCGCAGCCCAGAAAGTGCGCGCTTTTGCTCTGCGTCAGTTTGAAGAGCAAGTGTTCAGTAAAGTGGATGTGTTCGTCACGCCTACGACAGGTGTCACGGCGCCGGAGATCCCTGTCGATGCGCTTGAGGTTGGTGAGTTGAATGCTGGTCAGCTTGGCGACATTTTCCGCTTTAGCGTGTATGGGAACTTTATCGGTATCCCGGGTATCGCTGTGCCGATCGGGTACGACAAGGGCGGTTTGCCGATTTCGATCCAGTTCCAGGCGAACCACTGGGAAGAAGACACCATGCTGCGCCTCGCGCACGCGACGGAGCGTCTCTACGAAGCCAAGCAGAAGAAGCCTGAGGTGTACTTCTCGATCATCGAGGACGCTGCGAAGCAACCTCGCGACTAGATGTGTCTCTTTGTGCCGCGCCTGCGTGTACTCTCCGTGTAAGGGGCTGTGCATCAAGAATGGCATTGCTAAAAAGAGAAATGGTACCCAAGTAGCGAAGAAAACTAACGCAAAATGCATCCGTCTGCCTTTGTTGTCGAGTGCTACGACGTTACTATTGCTGCAGCTTTGTTGCACTGTTCTTCACCCTTCTAGCGTTCATCTGCGAACACCGCACACATGAAACGCGCATTGTCACAACCGGACATCTTACTCAACGCAGTCGCACTGGCAAAGCAATTCTCACTACCACTCACTCGTTCGCAAATGCTGGGTTGTTCACGTATTGTCTTCTCTTTGTGGTGAAGTCCTGCTTGAAGTTCTTGGTCGAGGACGCCGTGAGTCTATTTCTTGACAGGCTTCGCATGGCCTGGACAGGATACAAAAGCAACAATACAGCAAGCATCAGCACGACGCCACCGGATGCACAGCCGCGGATGGAAGGAAATACCTCACGTCTCTTTTTGAGCGGCTTCGTTCGGTTGCGCTGCATGACCACGATCGGCACGATGCCCACGGCGAGAATCGCGACCAGCCCCAGCCAGTTGAGGAGCGAATCTTCCACGCCTTCGTGGGAGAAACGCAGCGCTTCGTCAAAGTTCCTGCACGGCGCATGAAAAAAGGACTCAGTGTCGTAGTTATTATTCCCGCCAAACCGAGTAGCGGCATCAGACACGTACTTGAACTCCTGCTCGTCGGCGATGCCGTACACGTCGTATTTCTCACGGCGCGCAGGGTCCGAGAGAACGCGGTACGCTGGTGGAAGGGGGAAAGTTACCACAGCAGTGCGAGCTTCAGCACAGACGCGACCAAACACACCCAACAGAACCCCACGCAGGCAGCAGCCACTCACCATTCGTGACCTTGACGAACTTCTCCTTCACGGCTTCGCGGGTCTCTGCCGTTTGCTTGTCCGGGTGGTACTTGAGCGACAGCTTGCGGTATCTAATGGGATCGTACGAAAATGGCGTTAGACAACGGACACGCTGCAAAGACGGAAGGATCGGAGCTGCACACGCTCACGCTTTCTTCATCTGCGCAGGCGTCGCGGACGCAGACACGCCCAGAACCTCGTAGAGGTCCTGCGCGGCCGCCACCGCCACCAGCAGCGCCACGCACAACAGATAGAACACACCGCGCTTGCCCATTTTGCTCAAATCTCGAAATGGTCGGAATCAAAACGAACGATACGCGGCCAGTGCTGAGTCACTTTTGAGAGGACACGTTTTCAGCCAATCAGGCAGCTCTATTTGTGAGATGTTAAGTCGGAAAAACGGTGACAAAAAGGGAAATTCCGGTTAAGAGAGCGTCGGTTAGTGGAGACTCTCTTCTGCGGGTTCCTCAGTTGACTGCGCGCACCACTTCCTCGGGCGTGACGATGATGTCGAGCATGCGGTCGTGGGGGGACAGCGGCACTTGCGTCACGAGCTGCGACGACAGACAGAGACCCTTTTCGCCAACACACAGTCAGTCAGTCAGTTCTCAAACTCCGATCTCCACAACGCTACGAGCTTTTCCTCTTACAATTGTCGTTGGCAGGGTTTTGTTGTTCTTCGTGTACTCCTCGCTCAATCGACGCAGGAACGAGTCTACCAAGCACAGCGCACACGATCTGCGAGTGAGCTACTGCTGCTACGTGTGAAAGCAAAGGGATGAAGAGCAGCATGCATCACTCACCGTAGTAACCCTTCCCATGACCCAATCGTCCCCCTGAGCGGTCGAATGCTACGCCTGGGAGCAGCACAAGCTCCAGATCCAATGCCTCAATGGGATCGTCTCGGGTCTCTCCAGTCGCGCTGGTCAATGGCGGGTCTGGAATTTGCCAGTTGTCCTACAATGATAGACACAAATGCCACGATCACTTCGCTTGAAATAGTGTCCCAGAACATAGTCACAGCAGCAGCAGCGTACCTTTGGGAATGCGCCGATGTCATCCAGCGACAACGCGTGCACCATTTTCAGATCTTCGGCGCCGCGGCCTGTGATTTTGGGCACGTACACTTTCTTGTTCGCTTCGAAAGCCGCATTGAGGAGACCTGTCGTAGCTGCTTCCTTGGGCATTTCAAGATACACGCTCAGCGCCTTCGCGTCGCGGAACTCTGGGAGCGCGCAGATGCGCTCGGCGAGTCTCTCGCTCTGCTGCGCGATCTCCGCGGTCTCTGTAGCCCTGAGCACCGCCGCGATGTGCTTGCGCAGCTCTTTCTTGACGCTCGCCATTGGGTCCGAAGCGCTCATGACGAGTGTGCAGCAAATGAGTTCTCGGATGAGCGCGAGAGAGAGAGGCAAGCGAGTGTTTATGGTGGTGCATCCTACCGGTTGGATACCGGTGTGCGATCCGGTATTGGAAAATGCATATTTGCTGCT
Organism: Globisporangium heterothallicum; assembly: GCA_023334155.1. NCBI lineage: Eukaryota > Oomycota > Peronosporomycetes > Pythiales > Pythiaceae > Globisporangium > Globisporangium heterothallicum. Next base: position 4,453 of record JAASGH010000361.1, read on the forward strand.
GATTGAATGAGCAATACCTGTTTATATAAGGTTCATTCTTGTAACGTAGTATCGAGCGCTTGTATAAAATGCACTGTCATGCAGATCAAAGTAGTACTCGTTAGAGGAGTTGGAGGAGTTGGCAGTGGGACTTTCGCTCTCTTACCGCAAAAGGCGTTTGTTCTCTCTCGCAAGCATTAGAATAGCAAGAGGCAGCGGAAGAACCGCGAGTTGTGGGGAGGAGTTATCCTCGGTGCGAGAAGAGAGAGCTTGATCGTGCGTGTGTGCGTGGGGGTGTTCGGTAGCGATGGCGTCGTACGAGGACGAAACGAGTCGCGTATCCGATGTAGACGCGCCGCCGCATTCATGTACGTTCAGTAGATGGGACCAAGACAGGCGGAGGAGTCACATAGTTGAGGACACTGTTGATCGATTTCCTTCCTTCGCAAGGAGCTAATCATGATGTGGTATGGATGCTTCTCTATGGCATGCGCATATACAGTTGCGTCGTTCTCATCCGAGTATTATCACGACCTAGACGAAGAAGAAGCGCTGCGCAAAGCGGCACGCGCGGGGATATTATTGTTGGAGAAGAACCAGGAGCTCCACGATGAAAACGAGGCACTACGCGCTCAGCTGGAGATTCTTGAGAACGAACGGCCGAGTCTGAAGACTGCGCTCACTGCGAGAGACGACGAGATCGCGGATCTGAAGGAGGAGCGCAGGAAGTGTCTCGTCGAGATCAACTCGCTGCGCAACGAGCTCAAAGCCAAGTCTGCGCTGGTGACCGACCTGCTCGACCGAGAACAGCGATTCAAAGCGGAGATTGAGGAAGCGGGTGCGTCGAAGCGACTCACCGAGTACCGACTGGAGAACCTGCAGATCGAGTTCAACGAGCTGCAGAAGAAAGAGACTGACGCCGCGCAGTCCAGAAGCAAAGAGAGCTACTACTCGGTGACGAATCCCGCGTCAACGTACGACTCGAACCAGGCGAGCGTGTTCACGTGGACCGACTACGAGGAGCTTTTGCAGAAGTGGCAGACGACGTCCGAGGACAACGAAGCGATGCAGCTGGAGCTCAAGAGCGTGCGCAAAGATGTCGACAACCTGCGGAAAAAAGCCGCGAAAGCCACCGAATACTACATCCAAGTGGAGAAACTGGAAAAGAAGAACATGAAGCTGCAGAACGCGAACGACTCGCTGAGCGAAGAGCTCATAGAGGAGCGCGCGCTGCTGGAAAGTCTCCGCACGATGAACCTGATGTACAAGGTGCGAAAGGAGCGAGAGCAAACAAACCTGTGGGATCAGTATTGTGGTGTTTGTGTGATTGACGTTTCCTGTATTTTTTGCCGCAGCAAATCGCCGACTCCCGTCCATTTTCCTTCGAGTCCGTGAACCCTCCTACTGCTACAGCTGAGCACCAGAAACCCGAGGCACAGAACCTAGGAATCTCCGTGCAGGACGTTTTGCTGGATACGAACATGAAACTCGAAGCCGAACTGCGCGAGTTGCGCAATGTCCTCCAGCAATTGCAGCAGCATCCTCCTTCCAGCTCTAATGGAGGCAACACCAAAAGCAGCACTACTTCAGGCAGAAATGTGTTCGACGACAGTGGCGCAGCCCAAGTGGCCGAGCTGAAGCGTCGACTGAGCCGCGTGAGCAGCAACAACAGCGAAGAATACATTGTGTCCGACACGGTGGCGTACAGCGACAGCAACGGCGAACTGGACGCAGCGCATGACGGACTGGTGCGCAAAGTGCAGGAGCTGCAGGAGAAGCTCGCGGTCGCGAAGGACATGCTCAAGCACACGAAGCTGCAGTGGAGCGCAGCGGTCGCGTCGCAGAAGGCGCTCGAGGAGTGCAACAGGTCTGCGCAGGAGGAGATCACGCGGCTGACCCAGCAGCTGGACTACCAGGTGTCCAGCATGGCCACACGCGGCTCCGAGTCCAGTGTGCATACCCACCACCGCACCAGTAGCGACTCGAATGCGAACGGCGACCATTTCCATGAAAATGACGACGAGGACGAGGACGACGAGGACAAGTGGGTGGAGGAGACAGCGCCGTACCCTGCGCCGCCGGGCGACCTCAACTCGCCGCTAATCAAGTGTCTGCTGGACCACTGGACGACGGACAAGTCGAAGATCATGGCGCTGACCGACTGGCTCCACCACGCGATCCGCGGCACGGGCAAGCCCACACCCTTGCGGTTGAACACGGTGACCAGCGAAGTCGCCGCGGGCTTTGCGCAGCTCCTGGTGCCCATTATGCGCGAGAAGCACGGCGTATCGGTGTCCATCTACCGGCGCGACAGCGTGCATGTGCTCTCGGACCTGGTGCTGCAGACCACGCAGCCCAGCATGGTCGCAGTGCCGAGTTACACGACCAGCAGCAGCACCACCAGCTCAACAACCAGCTCAACAACAGCAAAAGCAACAGCAAACACAAACACAACAGCAAACACAACAGGTCAGGAGAGCGCTGCGGATGCAAACAGCGACCGCAGCGGCGAACAACAACCGCGGCAGGAGCAAAGTCGTTTCCTCAAGGGGGAAGCCCAATTCCTGTACGGATAACCGAGTAAAGTGCACATGTGTGAAGCGTGTATGCGCAAGATCCAAATACAAACTAACCTAGCAGCAGTGATGCGCAGGAGAGTTTTCTATTTTTCGTATTTGCGACAGCAGGGAAGAAAGAAGGAAACGACGGATGGCTTCGGATGAGCTCGCACTTCCAGTGCACACATGGGCTTGTCTCTTGCTCTCTCTCCCCCCATTCCAACTGCTTTTTGTTCTCTCAAGCAGTGCATCATGTCCTGCGGATGCAGGCATCGCTCGTCGGCAGCGATTTTGGGTAAAGAAAATCATGCGCATCCAAATGGCTCCTTTCATTTCTCCACGTTGCAGGTGTTTCAAAGACGGAGAATCTCAGAGCCGACAGTGCACAGTGTGGGGGTGCAGAATCTATCGGTTTCTGATTTGTGCGTGTCCATGTAGCAGAGGTTATTGGCACTGTCTGAGAGATCCAGCAGTCATGGAAAAACATGTGCGTCATACATCCGAGCGCTTTAGGATTCGCTTTTTGGGATTCGCTTTTTTTCAGGTTTCTATTTCGTATACTTGTATAGCTGGTGCGTTTGTCTCGCTTGACAGTGGATCGCTCGGACACTGCCAGTAGTTGATCTGCTTCCCATTCAGCTCGAAAAACACCGATGTTGAAGCTGTTCTTGGTGGAAGAAGATACGCGCAAGAGACAATCGTTGAAGCTCCGTGCGCGCAGACAGCACCCACCCCACCTACAGTACGCTTCTGCTTTCACACACACAAAACACACACACCTCACAACAAGCAAAGAAACGCCGACTCGGTGAACACGAGATAGCAAGGGGATGGGCGATCCTTGCGATCCACATCTACTTTTGGTCAGTAAACTTGATGGCCGGTTTCGGTTTCTTCCTGGCGATCATCAGCAACGCTGCACTTCGAGCTGGAGTGATGTTGCATCGCATATTCGCAGGATATCGCACAGACATCTGTGCTCCACGCATGCGCTCCTTTTCAAGGATCTCCTGCAGCAAGCGGTAAGACGCAAAGGGTGGGATTGTGTGTGTGTGTGTTTCTTGCGTCCTCCGTTGAAGTGGATATGCGTCCAGCAACGCAGATCGAGTTTGTAAAAGAGCGGAATCCTCGTGAGCAGTGTGTGTTTGCCTGCATCCTCGCACCGTTCTCTTTTCTGAAGCTCCAACCCTATCTCGCCACCTCGCACAATCACACACAACGTACCCACTTGCTTCTTCCACCCAACCGCCGTCGGTTTCTTCCATCGCCTTTCGGTCTCTCTCTCTTTTTCCACAAAAGGAGGCGGGTGGGGTATTCCTCTTTAAAGAATGCCTCATTGAATAAAAAGTCGGAGACAAATATGCGCACCTCAGGGTTCCCACTGAAAGTAGAAACAAACACACGGAGAACGCATTCGTGTTAATTGTTGCCTGTTTGCTTGGGTTTCCAAAAACATACATTGGCAATGTATGGACACAGCAATTAGTATACGTCGTTGAAGCGCGAGAAAAAACCTTCTTTTTTACATGTCGGTGGTTTCACAAAGAATATCCTTCAAAGAGTAAAACGGCCGACTAGGGTTTGCTCCCCCACATCCTGATACTGTAGCATCCCCCCCTCAATCCAAGTGTACAATACCAGCAAAAATTGGAGCGAGGAGACGCACTGCAGATCGGCCACCAGCCTGCCTGTCTGTCTGTCTAGCGGCCAGCCAGTAGTCAGCCGCGAAGAGAGTCGAGAGTGAGGGACGCAGCAGCACTCAAATTTTTGAATCCTCCACTCGCAACTTTGCTGCCAACTGCCAACGAGCGCTCTGCAAGACTGCATCTGCATCTGCCCGAGTCGGTCCCGTCAAACACACACAAATCAGTCTGCGCCATTGCGAGCACTACAGCGCACTGCACACGCCCAAGCGAGATCGCGAGCGACATGATCAGAGCGACAACTACTGCAGACGACGAGCGATCGTGCTTCTCGTTCGACGGGAAGGAGTTCCAACTGACGACAGACATCGACCTGATCATGGACGACGAGCCGAGCGACGCGAGCATGGACGACGCAGACACCGTCGACAGGTGGCAAGACACCGCGGCGAAGCTGCTCTTTGCGGACGAGGAACCATCGACAGGATCGAAGCAGCAGCTCTCTGACGTTGGGTCTGCATGCGGAAAGCAGTCATTCGCTGCCCGCAACTGGAACCAACCGTGTTTGCGGGAGGAAAGCAGTCGTTTGCGCAGCTGCGGCATCAACAGAAAGTATGCGTCCAGAGAAATCGCGCGGTGCGCATCGGCGCCGCTGCCGTCCACTGTGAAGTTCGAGCCGTCTCAGGAGCCGTGCACGGACGACATCCCGTGGACCGACTTGGTGTTCTGGTTGGGCGACGCTGCGACAGGGGAAGTGGAATGCTCCTGTGCGAAGTGCGTGCATGAGCGCGCGCGTCATGTGGGGATCGTGCATGGAGCTCGGCGGTATTCTCCGTACGAGCGCATCTCGGCCAAGATCCCTGTGATCAACCTCCCACGCATTGAAGGCGTGAACTGAGCGAGATGATTTATTTTTTTGACCAGCGTGTACTATCTTAAGTTAATCAATGTAATATCAGCCAATTTTGTTTTAAACCATCTGAATGGGAAGCGCGTTTAAATCGCGAACGCAGATGGTGATGATGTGTCGACGATTCAGTGCATGGTCGGTCCAGTGGAGGGAAAGAGGAGGAAGCAGAAAGACCAATATTGAAGCGTCCCAACTTCCACATCGAAGATGCAGCCAGCGCGGCCACATGGAGCGTTCTCGACCGAGGTTGATGCATGCGCACGAGGCTCTTCAAGATGAGCGCCTTCCCGCCGATTTTACGAGGAACCCCCCAAACTTGAAGCGACTTTCATGGACATCGTTTGTCCGCTGCGAATCCACTACAGCGCGGTACTCGCTCGCTTATGGGTGAAGGACGAAGTGAGAGCAATTCCATCGCACGCATACAGTAGAGCGTCCTCAAAGCTGCGGGAGGGATGAGGATCCGAGTTGACGAATCTCCTCCTCACTCTCTGCCATCTTCCTTCCTCTGATTCTTATGCGATCGCTCTCCCTCGAGATCCGCAAGAACGGCCACCACCAACCACCAAACCAGGTTCTGCCTGTGGAGGTTCGGTCCAGTTCTGCTCTGTCTTTGTTTCGCTCTCTGGTCCAGAAAATGGGTGGATGCAGAAACGAGTGCATCTTCGCATTCACTGCATGCGCGCACAATGGGATTCAAGGCTCGATGGTTGGTGGAAAATGAGACCGCTGCGCTGCCTGATTGGCTGCGAGTGCATTTTGACGTCGCGACGATTTTGTTGGTTCTCGAATGGCAGCCACTGCTGCTCCCTCGTCTTGGTCTCCGGGTTCAGCCGTGTGCGGTTGCTGGCCGCTTCAACCTCGTGCAGAAAAGAACCCCATCCGCTCCACGCTTCCCCTTCCCTCACCAGCGCATCCTGAACGCGTTGAAGTCGCTACGACAATCCATTGAACACCCTCAGCACACCTGCATCCGCCACAGGTCACTTCAATATTGTATACTGTACCGCCGAACCTACACTGAAAAAACAACGAGTACCCAGAACCTCCTCAAAACAGAGAGAACGACGCAAACCTCTGCTTCCAAGTCGAAGTGGAGACGTGATGCTGTGCGCTGCGTGTCGAATGGGACACATGGCAGCAGTGATATGACTGATTTGCTGCTGTCGGAGCGCTGCATGCAAAATGTTTCCTCAATCATTTGTTTTGCATGTCTGTGTGTGGACTTGACTGATGAATCCGACCAGCACTGGTTCTTTTTTGTTGAAGTTGCGCGGGAAACAGAAAAGCCAGCATTCTGGCCAATGGCAGCGCGCGATCCGCACTCACCACTCAAATGTTCTGAAGGCAGCGCACTTCAACAACACATGTCGAGTCAAGAACGCGTTTTAAACACAGAGGCGAGCGTTACCGCTTTTTCGTCAATTGAGGGGTGATTTCCGCCAATCGACGCGCGCTGCGACCGATTTGCCCTTTCCCTATACGCTCATTCACACCCAAACGCGTTGTTATCCATCAAAACGGGAGTGGATGAGGAGACTGTTTGAATCGCTTTCTCGTTTTAAACATGTGGAGGGAAGGGGTTGGGGCTCGCTTGTGCTGCATGTTGCCGAACTCACCACCGTGAACGTCAGTCGTAATTCTTCTGCGCAGCGCTCACTCCAGTTTGAAGCAGCTTGAAAGACAAGCGCCGTGCATAATTTCCACTGTAAGCAGAGTAAGCTAGAGACGGATTTGCTAAATAGAGACCGAACAACATGGACATGAATTCTCTGATCCATCATGCCTCGCCTGAGAGTGTCCTCCGCGAGCCCCCTTACCAGAGCGCTGGCTTGCCAGGGCTGCGCGCGCACTTTCCGTCGCTGCCGATCCGCCTCCCCGTGTTCCGTCCAGCGTCCCCCGGCGACCGCGCGATGCCGCCGCTCAGCCTCCCTCAAGACCACCGCTGCTCCCCGCAGCCGCCAGCGCCAACTGCAACCACTCTCGCTCCGCTGCGTTTCATTATTCCTTCTTCGCACTGCAGCAACTCGTCTATGAATGCATATTCTAGCACCGCTAACAGTAGTGAACCTGTGAACTATCGATCCGCTTCTTCAGTACCTATCAAAGCAGAGCCTGAGCCTGACCTCCAACCATCCCGAAGTTATGCCCAAGTCATCCGCACTTCCGCGGCTGAGACGCACCAGATGGACCACCTGAAGCAGGAGCGTCGACGTGAACAGCAAGACGTGAAAGACGAAGGTGCTGCCGAACCGGAATCAGCATTCAACGATGCGGAGGACGAGTCGACGAGCAAGGGAAAGAAGGCAACCCCAAAGCGAGCACGTGCCGTCAAGAACTCCAACCGGTCGACGAAGAGCAAGGCGCGACCCGGACTTCGCAAGGGAAAGTGGACCGACGAAGAATCCAGATACGCCACGCAGCTCACCAACTATTTTAAGGAAGGGCTGCTGCCGATCGAGCGCGGCACCATGCTTCGACTGTATTTATCCCAGAAGCTGAACTGCGAGCCGATGCGAATCACGAAGAAGTTTACTGGCGGCGAGTGCATCGGCAAGCAAGTCTTCCGCCCGTGCAGTCCAACCCCCGAGTCGCGCGTTCGCCTCATGCAGGCTCAGCTCGAGCTTGTCGCACTCGAAGCTGCGTTCATCAAGAAGCTCAAAGAGAACCGAGAAGAAGCCCCAGGAAGCATGGACGAGAATGATAGCGGCTCCAACACTGAGAATGGACCGTCTCGAAGCTCGAAGCCTCGTCAGCCAGCGCAGAAGAAGCGGAGCTCCACGCGTGGTGCGAACGCCAGCTCCTCCGAGGATGATGAAGGATTCACGTCGGACTCGTCGACGTCTTCGGCCCGATCCTTCGACCGTAAAGCCGCGACGACGAAGCAGCCGTCGATGGATAACGAGGAAGACGACGCGGACAATGCCAACGCTGTGGGTTTGCTGTTGGATTTCTTTTACAAGGCGAACCGCAACGAGAAGAGCGGCAGTGACGCGAACTCCAAGTGCTCGTCGTCGGTGCAGTCCATGAAGACGGCGTCAGCGAGCAGCGACGAGAGCATCGCGAACTCGCCCACGAAGCGCATCCGCGCGCTCTCGATCAGCAACTACGTCAACGACGACAGCCTGTCGAAGCGCTCGCGCGTGGGCTCGTTCACGACGGTCTTTGCGAAATAGAGTATCTATTATGTGCTATTAGAACCCAAGTATTATATATAATATGCCGCTTAATATAGAACACAACGATATCAAATCCGTCAAATGGCGTCTGCCACTTCAATGTGGATTTTGCATCTTCAAGTCGATCGTTTTGGCAACCCAAGTGCGGCAGTCCGCCTCTTTCTGTCACTCTTCCCGCTTTTGCAGATCCGTTGACTTCGTGGAAGCCCTACCCTCCCTCTCTCTTGTCACACCACAAAACCGTGTCTGTTTGCACATTTCCATTTCGAGTCACCCGATGTTGCTGTTTTGGATGTTTGGGTGAATGGGTTATTTGGAGCTGTCTGTCAGTCGTTGCACTTGTTGCCACCTCTTGGCACATCTCCGAGAAGCAATACGTAGATAGAAAGTCGACGAAAGAGATGGACGAGCTGAAGATGAACTTGCTGACACCCGAGCGCGGCAGCAACGCGGTGGCGGCGACGGACGGCGTGGCGGCGATGCATGCGGTGGTCTCTCCGGGCCGCACAGCGCGCGTGCGGGATTTCACGATCCGCGGTCGCCAAAGAGGTGCATCCGACCACCGTCATGATCTCCCTGCGTGGATGTATCCGCCCGACGGCGAGACGAAGGAAGTGCGGATCCCCATCGACAGTCTGGACCACATCCGCAGCCACATGGACGCGCCCGCGCACAAGCTGGGCGAGTGGCCGTCGACCGCGATCTGCGGCAACGACATCCTCGCCAGCGTGCTGTACTCGTCGGGCATCGTGGCCGGGAAGGCAGGGAAGCTCATGCCGCTCACGCAGGTGCTGGTCGCCGTCGTGCTCTACCTCTTCCGCTACATCTACGAGGAGGCGGTGACGGCCATCCCCCTCAACGGCGGCTCCTACAACGTCCTCCTCAACACGACGTCCAAGCGCACGGCGGCGGTCGCGGCAACGCTCGGCATCATCTCGTACTTGGCCACCGGCGTGGTCTCGGGCACGTCCGCGCTGCAGTACCTCAACACGCAAACCGAGCTCCCGGTCGTGGAGTCCACGGTCGTGCTGCTCTTCGCGTTCGCGATGCTCTCGATCATCGGCATCGCCGAGAGCTCCACGGTCGCGCTCGGCATCTTCGTGCTGCATGTGGTCACGCTGAGCTTACTCAGCGTCTGCTCCGGGTACTACGCGTTCACCCACTCGCACGTCCTCATGGACAACATGAAGACCGATTTCCCGAGCGTCAATGTGGCGGGGGACCTCGTGCGAGGCAACCTGCTCACAGCCGTTTTCTTTGGATATAGCTCGGCGATGCTCGGCATCACGGGCTTTGAGACGTCGGCGCAGTTCGTGGAAGAGCAGGCGCCAGGCGTGTTCCGCAAGACGCTGCGGAATATGTGGGTGTTTGCGACGTTCTACAATATCCTGCTCTCGTGCTTGTCGCTGGGGGTGCTGCCGCTAGAAGGACCCGACGGAATCTACAGCAACCAGAACATCGTGTTGGCTCGTATGGGGAGAGTCTCGTCGGGTCAGTGGCTGGAACGGTGGGTCTCTATCGACGCTTTCGTGGTGCTCTCCGGTGGCGTGCTGACGTCCTATGTCGGGATCACGGGTCTCGTGCGACGCCTCGCGTTCGATCGCGTGCTTCCCGGGTTTCTCTCCAAAGTCAACGCGTGCAGAGGCACGAACCATTACATCATCCTCATCTTCTTCGTCGTGCAAGCCAGTCTGGTCGTGCTGCTCAATGCCGACGCGTCGATCCTGGCGGGCGTGTTTACGTTTGCGTTTTTAGGGGTGATGTCGCTGTTTGCGTTTGGATGCATGCTGCTGAAACTCAAGCGCGAAGAGATCCCCCGCGATGTCAACGCGCCGTGGTGGAGCTGCATCTTTGGACTCGTCATGGTGTTGCTCGGGCTACTCGGCAATTTGCTGGGCGATCCGGCGATCTTCACGTACTTTGCCTTGTACTTTATCGTGTTCGCCGCGATCATGTTCCTCATGCTGGAGCGCGTGTTCATGCTGCGTATCCTGCTGTACGTGCTCCAGCGACTTTGTCCATCGCGCAACCGCAACGGCAGGAAACATCTCCACACTGGCGCTCTTGGCGGGAAAACGATCACTGCAGCGCTGCAAGCGATCCACCTGCCACCGATCGTGTTTTTCTGCAAAGTCCCCGAGCTATCGGTACTGAACAAGGCGATTCTGTATGTGCGCAAGAACGAGCAGACCCACAACCTGCGCATCGTGCACGTGTGTGACGATTTCTCGGATGCCCATGCGATTGTGACGGAAGCGGACGCGCGGCGCCATGAGAAGCAGCAGCGGACGCTGCAGGATCTGCACGACATGGTCGGCATGTTCGACCTCATGTACCCGAAGCTCAAGGTCGACTTTGTGTCCGTGGGCGTCCCGGGCGGCGCGTTCGACCCGAGCACCGTGCAGTGGATCTCGCAGGAGATGGGCATCCCCACGAACATGATGTTCATCCGGCAACCGGGCACGAAGCACATCCACCAGGTCGCGACGCTCGGTGTGCGTGTGATCACAGGGTGAAGCCAACTTCAAGACGGGACGCGATAGTGTGGCGCACCTTAAAGAGGGTGTGTCTGTTGGTATTATTGAGGTGTGGGAGGGAGAAGGGGAATGATAGAATTGAAGAGGAGAGACGCAAGCAAGATGCAATACGCCAAGAGTGTGGTAAGACTCTCTGCTTCTCTCGATGCGCTATAAGACTCGGCTGCAACGAAGATGCTGCCCCAAATAGACTACAAGTGACTGCTACTCACGGATGCTGGCATCACCCTCTTCCCCAAACTGCAGGTCTCTGCGGTCCAGCCACGGACACTGTTCGCATCGGTGTGTCCCACGCTGCTCGCGATTACTTTGCTGTGGGCGTCGCCTTCCTACAGCGCGGCGCTTTTCGATATCGATGCACTGAGCGCCGTGGCGATCGCAGTGCTGGTCCAGATGCTCGCGAACCTCAACGCCGTCTAC
>JAASGH010000362.1:0-15579 GCA_023334155.1 Globisporangium heterothallicum
CTCGCCGTCGCCATGCAGCGCCGCTCGCTTCTGCTTCATTCTCTCCAGCAGGTGCGCCTTCTTCATTGCTGCTTCGGCATCCAGTTGGTCAAGACGCGCCTGCCATCCAATTTGGTGAGCATCCTTCACCCGCTGGATCTCCATATCGACTGCATGGGTTAATAATTGGTCAAGTTTAGAGGTTGGTGGTCCTGATGCTTGGAGTGAAAACGAGATACGAGCTCCTGATGGATCTGTTGTTGAGGTCCGGTTAGCGAGCTGGGACTGATTTGTTTGGTGGGAGCCATCAACGACGGTGTGCTGGCTCTCAACCTCATCCGTTCGTTCTTGCTGAAGACTCTGCGCTCGGTGTTCAATGTCGCTTGTCATTTGCCGCTCCGTCTCGATCAGATCTTGATTGTTTACGACTCCCTCCAAGAACGCATCTTTCTTGGCAGCTATTCCTTCACGGATTTGCTCTAACTCGCGCGCTTCTTCCTCCTCAAGAAGCTCAGTGATCTTATCCATCTCCAAAACAGTCGGCTCATTTGGTGAGACCAACTTGAAGGCGTCCCTCTTGTGCTGGAGACGCTCTGACAGTTGTGCTCTTAGCAACGCCTCTTCGCTTGCTAGGGTCTCCAATAAATTCCTCCAAGCTTTCGCATACGTAGAACCGAGTTTGTTAATGATTTCAGTGTCAACGTCAGTGTCGTCTTCAATGGTTTCGTCACCGGGGTGCTCTTCGCGCTCCTGTACAGCAAACGATTCGGAAACTTCCCAAGACTCACGACCCGCGTCTTCTTCTCTCTCCTCTGGCTCGCCAAAATCTGGCTCCATCATCTCAAACTCCTGCTCCAGTCGAGACAGTTCCTGCTGATACTCCCTTTCGATGTCTTGCTCCTCTTGCATGAAGTGGTGCTTTAACTGTTCCATTTGGTCCGTTTGATTTCGAGACATCTCCAGCTCTTGCTCTTTGGCTTGCTCCAGGACTCCGCTTTGCTGCCTCTGGAGTGCCACTTTTCGCGCGGTCAGCATACCTCGTAAGTCTTCTGCAGTTTTCTTCGTCTCTACATTGAAGGAGGACTCGATTTGCAGTAAATCAGACGAAAAGTCCTCCATCAGTCGCTCTTTCTCTTCAGGCGACAGTTGAGGGAAGTCTTCGTCAAGCTTTTGAAGATACTCCTTGCGCATTTCTCGTTGGCTTGCAGCCAGATCGAGTGCCTCCTTTTCCGTCCTTTTGCGCAAGGCATCGATTTGGGTCGCCTCGATACGTGGGAAACTGGTTTCCAAGGCAGACTGAGCTTGATTCCCATGCTGCGCATGGACTCCAAATGCGGAAGGCATGCGTTTCAAGGCGAAACCTGAAACAATGGGGGATTCTCTCACCCCAAACGCGCCAGAACCGTCTCGCGCATTCAGTTCGGTGGTGAGTGACACCAACAGGTCCTTTATTTGAAAAAGTGACTCGTCCCTCAGCTTTTCCATCGTGTCTTTCTCCATCGCTCGCTCGTGAAGCTTTTGAGCTTGCGCTTTACGGGCATTTCGACTCTCGATGGCTCCTTCTTGCTCCGTGTGCTGTTTCAAATCGTTCAGCTTTTTCTTCGCACTCTCGAGGGCTGAAGCCAGTACACCCTCGGACTCGCGACAAGCGTGCTCGGTCTTGAGCATTTTGCTGCTCTCTTTCTGAATCTTGCCGCTTATCTTTTCAGCACCTTTCGATAATTCGGTTAGGATTTTCCCCAGTTTTCCTTCCAGTTGGATCTGCAACGCTCGCTCTTTCGATGGGTTTTTCTCCTCCTTCACCTTGATGAGCTCGTTTTTGAAATCTTGCTCGAGATCGCTCAACGCTCGCATCACTTGTGGTACTGCGACACCGAACTTTTGGAGCGAAGCCACTTGGGTATGGAAACTTTCGTCTTCCTTATTCTGAGCTTTTGTGACCGCGTCGTGCAACTCAATCAGGTGTGTCATCTCTTCGTTTTCGGCGCTTTGACTTGTATCCGGCTCCAGCGGATACAAGTGTCGCTGCGCCTCTTCTACAACAAAACGACCAATTTCACGCCGAACTCTTTCACCCTCTGCTAAATGAATGATCGAAGATGTCGTCATTGTTGTCGGGTCTGAAGACAGCAAATTTTGCAGGTCTCCTAGGGTGGACTGGATCTGTTCGAGCAGGTTACTTGGAGCGGATGCAGTCGTCGTTTCTGGTTGATCTGCCAGCACGTCAAGACTTGTGGCCATTTCATCCGCTAAAGCCGCAGTCAACTCCGGCAGTCCTTGTCTCCATTTCTCGACTTTGTGAAGGCGGTGATGCACATCCTGCATTGCGCTCGACTTTCTCTTCTCATATCGGTGCCTGTCCACAAGCTCTCGCTCAAGGTTTTCCAGCAAGAAACTATTCCTTTCAAGTGCGTTTATATCAGACTGGACTGGGACTGAGATCGACGGACCCGCTACCGTATCAGCGAGTACTATTGTATCTTCAGGGTTCATGATTTCTTGTTCAGGAGGTACTGAGCCCATCTTTGATGACGGATTCGAAGCAATAAGCGCGCTCACAAAGAGTCGCTTCAGTTCGGCTGCCTCCATTTGCAGCTGATGTGTGATCTTCTTGACATCGCCCTTTTGGTCTTCGAAGCACTTCGCCACGGATTCGTGGTGGAATTGGAGTCTGTCGACCAGCTCCCGCACGTCCACATCCTCGTCATCCCATCGTTCCAAATCCGCGTGATACGTCTCTTTCGCCGCGCTCACGGAGAGGGGAGACCTTCCTTCGTCATCTCCGTCCAGAATTATGGTTGGCTTCTTCTGCATTGCGGTCGCTGTTGCATCTTCGGTGGCGTCCTTGTTGGCAACCAACGAGCCCTTCGAGTGGATACTGGCAAGGTTGAATTGCTTACTCTTGGCTCGATAGCCGGCAAGGTGCTTCCGCACACTCGAATTCGCCCAGCTCTTCGTGCGGAAGTAATACAAACCAGTGATAATCGCAGCAACCATGCCGAACAATCCTCCGAGGAGTCCGAAAATCAACCCCCAGTCCGGTGCGAGAATCAAATCATCCGCTCGTCTCTTCACACTAACTGAGATGAGATTCTTTTCATTCAGTGGCACGATAGGACCGTCGGTAGGACAGGAAGTGCCTTCGCTCATGACCGAAACCACTGTTTTGGCGGCACCATTCAGCGAGCTTCCGAACACGTACGTTCCTGGCTCTGTGAAAGTGAACGCAAATGCTGTGACCGAGCCCGGATCTGACTTGACCTTTGTCGCCAAGCTACGAAAAGCGCCATAGTCGAAGCTGGGATTCGTATTTAGCATCGAGTCCTTGAGGTAAATGGGGTATGAGCCTGGCGCTGAGAGATCGAAGAGAATGCCGCTGCCCACATTGAGACATACCATTGGGTTTGCAATGGACGACGAAGAATCGGTAGTCAGTCGTCGGAGCCGTCGCTCTGACAGCGACGATGCTGCCGTGAAGGAGGACGGGACATCGTATGAGCCACTAAACCCAGACGACTGGATAGTGAGAGCATGCAGTTGGCAGCTCTCGTCGGAACAGGATACTTTACTCACAACTCCCTGTGACGTATCAGCATTCGGTAGGGGATCCACCACGCCCGTGACAGGGTCGTACAGCTGCAGCTCGCCAGTGCTGCTGTTGACTTGAAGCTGCAGCGAACTTTCGCGACATTTCTTATTACAGACAGTATCGAGGTCGGGCTGGTGGTCACATTGGCACAATCCCAAACTGCTTACGTACGTCCCAGTCCCATTGGAACAACTTTGCTCGCATGAGACATGGCTCGCTGAGATGCAGGAGCCGCTTTCTGATCGAATTTGGTTGCTCCCGCAGCGGTCGTACACAATTGGCTGACAGTCAACATCGTCATCCTCGTCGCTCCGAAGGATCAAGTCTTGATCGTAGAATTCGTATCCTGGCTCACAGATGCAGTACCCGTCCGTCATTTGAAAGGCGCGATGGCTGCCCTTGCACGTGCATTTGGTCGCGCCAACAGAGGAAAAGGCACTCTTTGAGCAGGGCAAGCAGCTTGGTTGGCCATGAAGATTTTGGTACGAGTTTGCGGGGCATGCGCGACAAAACGAAGAATTCTTCGCCTCGAAGTCTGGTTGATACGTCCCGCTTGGACACGCTTGCTCGACAAAGCTACTTGCAGGGCAATAGGATCCAGGAGGGCATCGGTAGCCTTTCTCAACCTCTCTGGACGTAGGTCTACTGGACGTTGTTGCGCCGAGGCAAACGTACCCTTCCAGACACGTGCCACACTCCGTTCGATTCGGATCTATCCCATACATCCCGCGCGGGCAGCTCTCGCAAGCTTCGTCAAGCGTAGTGTATGAACCACGAAGCGGTGTCTCTCGACCAATAAAACCCAATGGACAAGGAATCTGCTCAGTGGTGCCCGCTGGACAATAATGTCCTCGATCGCATGAGACTGGGAGGTCAACTGAGGGTGAGCAATAGTATCCTTCTGGACATGCAATTGGTTCCGAGCTGTTGAATGGACAGTAGCTGCCTCCAGGACAAGGAATGGGCAGTCCTGCACCTACAGGGCAGAATGTCTTGCCCTCACACACCACTGGCTGAACAGACCCGAGCGTACAGTAGGACCCACCGACGCAAACCTGGCAGTGTTCAGCACCAGTTCCGCCACCCGAACTGCGAAACCTCCCTGCTGGACAAGGTTTCGGGATGCTCTCAGCAAGCAAGCAGTAGTGTCCTGGTGGACAATCATAGTTCGTGGGATCGATTATACCGGTTCGATTGCAGAGCTTTCCTGCATCGCACGGCAGACAATCTTCCAAGCGTGTCTTTCCCTCAAACGGATTGTACGTCCCGGACGGACAAGGGACCGAACTCAGTCCATAGGAGCAGTAGCTGCCACGAGGGCAAAGGATGGTCCGCGCTCCGTCTTCGCAGCTCATTCCAGCAGGACAAGGACCGCAATCGTCAGCACTGGTGCCGTGGGTTTCTAAGCGCGCTGTAAAATTCGGGCACGGGGATGGATCCAATGCTCCTTCAGGACAGTAGTGGCCGACTGGACAAGGTCCGCCCAAGTCAGCGCGAGATGCATTGACTGGGATGCCTGGGTTTGGTTCCTCATTGTATAGCTTGCAGTAGTAGCCCGCAGCGCACGAAGCTGTCTCCACGCCTCCCGTGCAGTACTTCCCTGTGCTACATGCCGCACATTCGCTTGATGTCTCCAACCCAAATTGGTGACCGAACGTGCCACTGGGACACAGGACAGGCTCCAGGGTGCCCTCAGGACAGAAATACCGCTTTGGACATGGCAAAGGAGCAGTCGAATTGGTATCGCAGTAGCTCCCAGCAGGACACACTGTGCACGTCATTTGCTTCTCAAAGCTATTGTATCTTCCTTTCGGACAGCGTATCTGAGCACTCGACCCGAGAGGACAGTAGTAGCCCGAGTCGCATGCTTTCCCAGTCTGGTTGTCAATGGGACTTGCGATCGAAGCGCCTCCGAAACACACGTGTCCACCAGCGCAGTAGTCGCCAGTCACGCCGTCAGTGGGCTGCACGGTGTGTGCTCCTCCAGAACAAAAGTGGCCAGGTCCACAATCACCAGTTGGAGAATCCGTAGGTGGCTCCCCAGAACAAAATCTACCGGGCGGACACTCGCTGCATTCACCAGCACCAGCCAAGCCTGTCTTGTTGCTATACGTCCCCGCGAGACATGGAAACGACGTAGGTGACGGGGTTTGAAGAGGACAGTAGAACCCTCGCGCACATTCTTGCGGACTGATGCTTCCTTGCTCGCAGTAGAACCTTTCGGGACAGAGTTTACATTGCGAGAGTCCTTCTTCGTCGCTATACGTGCCAGCAGGACACACAGTCGGCTGTGACGAGCCTTCAGGACATGAGTAGCCTTTCGGGCATCTCTGCACCGCCTCTCGGTCTCCTCCAGCGCATACATAACCAGGGGTGCACTTCTCGTTAGGGTCAACAATCCCAGACTCGCTGCAAAGATACCCGGCAGGACACGGGAAGCAGTCTTCGGCGTGACTGTTCTGGGTGTTTTCAGAGAATGTGCCAGGTGGACACGGGATCGGATTGCTCGTTCCCTGCGGACAGTAGTGACCCGCAGAGCAAACATTGCCGATCATTCCAAGCGAATTATTTTGACCCGTAGGATTCGCCGTGAACGATCCTTGAATGCAGTAGAACCCTTCGTCGCAAGGCAGCGCCTTGTCCGTATTCGTGGAGGAGCAGTAGTATCCCGCGTCGCACACGATCGGGACTGCAGAGCCTTCAGGGCAATTGGTGCCCGGGAGACAGGGACCACCCGTGGCGCCGAGTGCTGGAGTGCTGGACGCAGATCCGCCGGAGCAGTAAAACCCACTTTTGCAAGTGCCGCTCGGTTGAACCGCTGCATACAAGTCGACATACATACCTCCGGGTGCTGGACTGCATTGGGACACATCCTGTAGTCCTGTTCGGTTGCTGAACGTCCCTGGCGGACACGGGAACTCAATGCCGCGTTTGGTCCCTGCAGGACAATAGTACCCTTGAGGACATTGGTTCGCAGAGTAGTTCGCGCTACCAAGAGGACAGTAGTGCCCTGAAACACATAGCTTGCAAGCGAAAGTCCCAATCTCGTCCGCATACGTGCCCTCGGGACAGGGACGAGGGGAGATCGAGCCCTGAGCGCAATAGTGTCCTAAAGGACACAGGTCTCCACCAAAGGATCTGCTTGGACCGATGTCCCCACTGCTCGCAGCCACTAGCGTGATGCCAGTCGTAGGGTTCGACGCAGTGTTGTTGTGCTTGCAATAAAATCCAGCGTCGCAAAACCCAGTCGGGCTCACAATCCCAAGCTGGGAACAATAACTACCTTCATCACAAAACTGGCATTCGTCGGAGCTCGAGAGGGTTGAGGCGTTGGAATACGTCCCCCTCGGACACAAAACTGGTACATACGTTCCTTCAGGACAGTAAGCGCCAGGCGGACACGGATGGGTATCGCTCAGGAAAGTTTTTCCAAAACTGGTTTCTGATGCTGATGGACAATAATACCCCGGCGAGCAGACTCCAGAAGGAGCGATCAGTCCTTGACCTTTGCAGTAGAACCCAGGAGTACACGGCAGGCACTCAGCAGCACTTGCGACCTTGGTTCTACCGCTGAATGAACCGACAGGACACGGAGTTGGGATTGCTCCTGTTCCGAGTGGGCAATAGTGTCCCAACGGACAATCGAAAAGTCGATCTGTCGTAAGACCATCACAGAAGTACCCTTCCGGGCACACCGCGCAGAGCGACTGTCCCGGCTGATTCGTGTATGTCCCTGCAGGACACTTGGCTGGAACAATCGTTGCCTCCAGACAGCTGAACCCAGCGGGACAGATGTCGCCAGTCACGTTATCAGTCGGGGTAGCGGAGGACGCTCTTGACACACAGAAGTACCCTTCGCTGCATTTCCCGCTCGGCGAAGTCAACGCAGTACCGCCGCAATACAGACCGCCTGGGCAGAGCGTACACGAATCCATACTCGTCCCACCTGTCGATGCTCGGAAAGTGCCGTTCGGACACTGGATGCCAGCACCGGAGCCTTCAGGGCAGTAGTGGCCAGCAGGACAGATATAGCCAAACGCTTGCGCAATTGGGTTGGCTACAGGCGCGCTTTCCGAGCACACAAACCCTTCAAAGCACTTCCCACTCGGTGCAGACAGTCCATACGAGTCGCAGTAGTACCCTGCTGGACACGCTTCACATTGATCCAGCGTCACAAGCCCTTCGACTGCAGCGAAAGTGCCGGGAGGACACTTCACAGGTAATGCAGTGCTCTTGGGACAGTAGTTGCCAGTTGGACAGATCAAAGGATTGATCGTCGCAGGAGATCCGCAGTAGAAACCAGCGGGACAGTCCACGCACCGCTCTTGCGACGCGTGTAAATTGAACTGTCCCGATGGACACGGAATTGGCGAACTCCCTCCATGGAGAGAGTAATACCCTGGCGGTGTTGCGATTTGGGTTGGGGTGCTTGCTCCACCAACGCAATAGTATCCTGCAAAACAATCTCCAGTAGGCAGGAAGAGCCCAGGCGTCTCGCAGTATTGCCCTGGTGGACAGGAGACACATTGGCTTTCCGTTTCTAAACCGGTGAAGTTATTGAATGTACCGGGAGGACAGAGTGCGGGAGTCGCCGACCCGAGTGGGCAATATGCACCCTGTGGACACTGCGCACCTGTATGCCGATTGCTGACGCCAAAAATCGTCGATTCGTAATTCATTGGAGCAGACGTGTAAGCCCCCAGCGTGCAGTAGTAGCCAGGATCGCATGGACCTCTTGGGACTGTCAACCCCGTCGAGTCGCAATACATCCCCGGAGAACACAAAATGCAATCTTCAACCTGTCTCAGCCCCAACGAGTTTGCGTACGTGCCGATTGGGCACGGCTCTGGAATCGCAACCCCTGTGCGGCAATACGACCCGGTTGGGCACGCTACGGGGTACGCAGATCCCTTTGGGCAGTAGCTACCTGCGACGCACACTGCGCAGTCGTCTTCGCTTTGCCCACCGGTTCGGTTAAGATAGTACCGCGCAGGACAGGGCACTTGGGTGCGGGAGCTCGAGCGAATAGGACAGTAGAATCCGGGAGAGCACTCGCCAGTCGGTTCGAGAGATCCTTCCAAGCTGAAATATCCTGCTGGGGTAGGAATACAGTCGTCTAGACCATCTTGTCCAGTGAAATTACTGTAGGTTCCAGCAGGACATATCTTTGGCGCGGATGTCGCGGTGGGACAGTAATACCCCCTCGGACAAGCATCCACCTCCAGTGCAGGCTCGCTGTCCGAGCCAGCTGGACAATACGTGCCATTGTAGCACTTCCCATATAAAGCGCCAGGTGCGAGCCAGCTCGCAACATCCGCTCTCATGTTCGCAGAGCTCGTTGTGTCGCTGTTACAAAAGTATCCAGCCTCGCACACGGAGCAGCTTTTCGCGCCAGCAGAAGAGAACTTCCCTTTCCCGCACGGTTCTGGCGCAACGGAAGCATCGACACAAAAGTATCCCGCTGGGCAAGTGATGCACGACGGCCACGCAGACCCTGGACCGACAACTTGCGTATTATTCACCGACGTGTAGCTCCCTGGTTTGCATGGGATGGGCTCAGTCGATCCGGCAGGACAGTAATATCCTGGAGGGCAGTCGTCGCATTGGCTCGACTCGAATAACCACGTCTTAGACGTGTACGTGCCACTCGGACACGGAAATCTCGTAGGCGACGCTGTTCCCAGGGGACAATAATACCCTGGGCTACAGTTACCGTCAATATAGGATTTCCCACCGGAGCAGTATTTCCCTTTCGGACATATGTCGCACTCCGACGAATCGGCAAGCGAAGTGCTGGAGCTCCAAGTGCCAGGAAGACACGGAAACTGCTTTGCGTACGCGGTTCCATTCGGGCAAAAGAAGCCAGCGCCACAATCCAGCATGCTTTGGGTCTCACCTCCCGTTCCTTGCGGACACGCGTGGCGAAGGGGACATACAGTACAGTCTTGAGCACGGATAAGATCGATACGCTCGGTGTATGTTCCTGCCGGACAGGGCTGAGCTGTGGCCAGCACCGTGCCACTAGGACAGTAGTGTCCAGCGGCGCAACGGTCCTCGTACACACTCTGGCCAACGTGAGGACATGACCAGCCAGGGGGACAGCTCAAGCACTCATGCAGCCCAGCAGACCCAGCGTTCGGATTGTACGAGCCTGCAGGACATTGTGCTGGCGTGCTGCTCGCTTCTGGACAGTAGCTTCCGATCTCACATGCAAGGCACTGCGACGCGATCACAAGACCAGTCTGAGGACCACTAAATGTCCCAGCTGGACATGGATATTGGTCGGAGGATTTTGTACCTTCTAGGCAATAGTATCCACGAGGACACGGTTCCGGGTCGGAACATCCGTTTTCGCAGTACGATCCACCTGGGCATAGTTGGCAAGCATCGACGCTTTTCTGTCCAGGTAAGGAATTATGCGTGCCACCTGGACATGGGTACTGCGATGCTCGCTTTGTACCTTCGGGACAAAAGTATCCAGGTGGACAGACTTGTTTTGTCAGCGGAGTGCTTCCCATCTCACAATAATATCCCTCAGGACACGGCGCACACGCATGATCAACGCTCTAAACGGAGTGGCATAATGCAGAAGAGTCAGTCTACGCAGTGATAGATGGTCGCGATTCCCTCTCCCGATCAAGGATGTCTTACCTCTCCAGCGGTTACATTACCAAACGTGCCAGCCGGACAAAGAAAAAAAGTTGTCGCCGGATTGCAATAGCCACCCATAGGACATGCATCTTGGGGAGGTGTCGGACTCGTCGACGCTAACCCGCACTTATATCCTGGATAGCACGGTCGGCAATTCGCGACGGCACCTTCACTGTAGTACCCGACGGGACACGGTTGCGGGAGTTGATCCGAGCGAGGACACTCGTAGCCTGGATCGCACGAAATGCAGCTGGAAGAGGCATTTAGACTATACGATCCAACCGAACAGTTTTTCGGCATATCGCCAGGGTTGTCGCAGAAGTAACCTCGCGGGCACTGAATGCACGCTGCCGAGCCTGCAGGCGAGTACCAGCCTGGGGAGCACGGCTGGATGGTAGAGCTGTTGGTGAGCAAGCATTGGTAGCCTGCAGGACATGGAGTGCAGGACGCAGCGCCGCCGGCAGCAAAGCTTCCGGCTGCACATTGCACGCGCTGACTCGTTGTTGTATCTGGACACGCGTATCCTGACGGGCACGGTGTGCAACTTGTCGAGCCGCCGGTGCTGTAGGACCCCGTCTGACATTGGATCGGCGCATCACTCTTGGCATCGGGACACGCATACCCAGCCGGACACAAGGTGCACGAAATCGAAGACCCGGCAGCAAACGACCCAATTGGACAAGGAGCGTTTCGGCTGCCATCAACCTGAGGGCATTTAAACCCGCTTGGACAAGCTGTACATTGCGACTGACCGCCCAGCGAAAAGGTGCCCTGTGGACATGTCTGCTCTATGCGTTGCGAGGTCGACGGACACTGCTTCCCACTTGGACATACACTGCATACTGCAGATCCAGCTTCCGCATACGTTCCGTTCAGACACGGAATTTGCGTATTTTGATTCGTGTGCGGACAATGGTACCCAGCAGTGCAAACAGTGCACTGGGACTGACCTCCAATGCTGAAAGTCCCCGGAATGCAATTTTCAGGGGAAGACGACGGCTGGGCACATGCTGCTCCAGCAGGGCAATCAATGCACGGCGACCCCGCGCTGCGACTATATGTGCCACTGGGACACAACCCAGGCGCAGAAGACGGAGAGGTGCAGTCGTAGCCGATAGGACACGGTGTGCACGATGTACTTGACGCGCCAGAGTAATGCCAAAGTGGGCACGGAACCGGGTCCATACTCGGATCGGGGCAATAGAAACCAGGAAGACATTCAAAGCACTCAGCAGAGCCGAGAGGCGAGAATGCGCCAGAGCCGCATCGGACGGGGGCTTCGCTCGTTAATGGGCACTGGTAGCCATTTGGACACGTCTTGCACTGACCTTCACCTTCAAAGCTATAGGTCCCACGGTCACAAGGAGTGGGGACACCTTTCAGAGGAGAGCATTCGTACCCTTTCGGGCACAAAATACAGTCCGAGTGATCAGCGTTGCTTGTTTTGCCAAGTTCGCACGCTGCAGGAGCTCCAGTGCCGATGCATACGTATCCAAACGGACACTGCGAGCACGTTGACGCGCCGCCCAGACTAATTCCACACAAATCACAGTCAGACCGATGGTACGAGAAAGGGGAGAGACCAATGATTTTCTCACCTGTACGTCCCCTGAGGACACAGTATCGGCGCGAGTGACGGTGAAGGACAGTGATATCCTGGCGTGCATTGTGTGCACGTCATCGTTGCGTTTAAGGAATAGAAACCGTCTTGGCAGGAGATGGGTGCAAGTGCCGTACTGGAGCAATCACTGCCTGATGGGCAGAGGGTGCAGACGGTAGCGTTTCCAACCGAGTACGAACCATGCAAGCACGACTTTGGGGTGCTGTATTGATCTGCGCAGTACATCCCTGCAGGACACGAACGGCACAAGTAGTCGCCCTGTCGTGAAAAGGAGGACTCAGTCAAGGGAGTAAGAATGGGACAGTCGCAAATCAGAGCACAGAATGCTCACCTCAACACTGTATTGTCCTGGATCACACAGTTTCGGAGTCATTGAAGGATCGAAGCATCCGTGTCCCGCTGGACATGGCCAGCACGATGACGAGTTCGCAGAGCTAGCATACGTCCCAACCGCACACAGGATGGGGTCGGCCGACGCATTGGGGCAAGCGAACCCAGTTGGGCATGATGCACAAGACACAGAATCTGCGTAACTGTACTGCCCAAGAGTACACAGTTGTGGAGGTTGGTCGGGTTTCGCGCATGAGGATCCTCGTGGACACGACGAGCAAGCGGTTTCCCCTTCGAGCGAGAAGGTCCCTTCGGAACAGCGAACGGGATGCGACCCAGATCGAGAGCAAGCATACCCAGCTGGACACGGGCCACAGGGACTGGCTCCAGCATTCACAGACACCGTTCCAGTCGGACACTCAATAGGGTCACTAGAGCGCTGCGGACAATAATATCCGATCGGGCAATCGGTACACGCGCCTTGGAATGTCAAGTTGTTGTATGACCCTGCTGGGCACGCATGGCACTGTATCTCATTCTCCCCAGACCAAGTGCCGATAGGACATGACTCGAATATGCGGTCAGGGTGTGCGCACGACGCTCCGCTCGGACATGAGAGACATGTCATCATACCGTCTTGGTTGGTGTAGGACCCAGCTGGACAGTCTTGACAGGAAAGCGCACTTTCAGCAAAAGGAGAGTTGGAAAACGTCCCTTTTGGGCATGCTGCAGGATCGGAGCAACTGCCGGAGCAGTAGAAGCCAAAAGGACACGCGAGGCATTGTGCGCCGCCACTCGAGATGTTGCTCAGGGAGAACCAGCCCGGTCGACACGGCTCCACGCACGACTGCAAATGAAGCGGTTCGTAGTACACAAGGAGCTGGTTCTGAGGTACAAACAGACCAAAAGTAGCGTTGAACTTTGGATCGGACGAGGTGGAAGAGTGGACAATTCGCGTTTTTCTGCTGCTGTTCACCGCTGACGTTGCTGTAGCTATCGGCGCGTCCCCCACGATCGTGACTTGCTGGGGTGCATTCCATTCATTTTGAGAAAACACCACATACCGAGGAACAGTATACACAAAGGAGTCGACTGGGTCGACATCAATTCGGACGGCGTGGGTTGGCTGAGACATCAGTACGATTTCATACGTGTCGTTTCGTAGCCCCTCAACAACTGCCGCAAATCGCGATGACATTTTAACCAAGGGCATGTCATCTTCTTCCACACGAACTTGCACCGAGTCGATCGAGGCGAAAGACCGTTCGGCAGATGCATCTGCGATTGCGTGTGTTATCACCACGGAATCTTCAGCTCCTGGATCGCCACTTGCGATTTCGTCCTCGTGAACAGTCACCGCGATCGCAAACAACGTTGACCAGTTGGATGAAGAAAAAACGACGTGATCTGGAGCGACAGACACACGTGAGTTTGCTCCCGCACTCGGCGAGACTAGTATCGTCAACGCATCGTTCTCGGGTGGGACACTTAAGCGGAGTGCGTACTCCGCTGAAGCTCCTTCTGCTACTTCAAGGAGTCGTGAGCTCAGGATAACTTGGGCTTTTCCGAGGATCACGGCGGAAGTGTCGATGTACACTTGGTCAATTATCCGTGTCTGCGCGTCCAGCGTCTCGACGCGTACATGATTCCCGATCGGTCCTTCGAGAAGCGGGTGAAGAAGACCATTTACTTGAACCACTATCATCTGCATCGCGACGGTCGCCGTCCCTGTTCCTTCCAACCGCCTGATCGTCATTTGGTTGTTGCTGGTGGCAAACGCCACTTGACCATCAAACCCGTCGATCTGACCGAGTGAAGCCGACGAGATAGATCCATAGAGATACGGCATGCTGATCACAATCGTCCCATCCTCAGGAAACACGTTCGCCGGCATTACTCGAAGCTGGAGCGAGGTTGCCCTCCCGCTGATCGTGGACGCAAACGATGCGTGTGCGTTCCAGATCATGCCCGGTTGGACTTCCATACTCGGCAAGGTGACATTCAATATGGATGCATGCGTCGAGTTGGAGACGACGAGAGACCCGATGTCGACCGATCCAGCTCGAGGCGGATTTCCCAACCCAGACAGCGCAAACTTCAGCACCGTATCCATCGGCACGTCGGAGCCATCGCTGTTCCGCGCGACTAGTATCTCGTGGTCCGCTAAAGTGACGCCAAACGTGCCGTCCATGTCGACCGCAAGCAGTGCAGCATCGACTGCCGCACTCGAGGGGATCTGAAACAGCTCATTGATCTGGAAGCTAAAGACCGCGTCCGCAGCGATCGCAGTTGCTTCGACATCAATCTCGAACCGGAGATCCGTTGGCGCGTGCACCGTGTCGTTCGTCCAGGAATACGCTGCGAGGTTTGCTGCACCGATCGAGTCCCATTGAGCAAACCCGAGCGCAGCACAGCAGAGGGCGGTGCGACCCAATCGCGAAAGAGACGTCGGCGAGGACGTGGATCGGCGTGGTGCAGTCGCCATATCAGGCGTGCATTTGCTTCGGATGCGTTGTTGTTGTTGGTGGTGGTGGTGGTCTTTCGCTTTTCGTTCGTGTCGCCGCGTTCTTGTTTGATGCGACTTTTCACAGCGCAATGCTGCTGTTTCGAGCGTTTTTCGATGGAGTGGTATTTGATCCTGCGAAGAAAGGAAGCGATTTGATTGTCGTCCATTGGTTGAAAAGGTGGAATCTAGGGTTCAGGAAGATGTGATCCATCGTCACCATCGTCTACATCTTCAGCAAGATGATCCGATGTCGCAGGATTGAAAGGCGCTGAACCGTTCGCTTGCTTGAGCGTGGTCAAATGACAACGGATCAATGCATCAGAGGGAGTCCTTCCATACGAGAACCGACATGGCCACCGACGGAGATCCTTCAGCGTTTGCTTTCGCTCTTATTCAGCACGGTTAATACCTATCTTTTCCATGGACTTTCATCCTCCCCAAGACCCGCTGACGCAGCAACCACCGATTTCAACCCTTGGATAAACTAGTATTCATGGCGGTCTCCGTTCGACCAAACAATCGTTCGACGCACGCCTTCCCCAGCAAACTGGAAAACCAAATCCACGACAGAACTGTTCATGGCGTTTCGCGCCACCCCACGGAACGAAGGTGGAGTGAGCACACTCAGAAATGCCAGCTTGCTTTCCAATGGAAGAACGATTCGAAGCAACTCGTTCTGGTAGGCAGCGTTGAGGCGGTCACGCTGGTCGGAATAATCACCTGTGGATTCAATGCTTCCACCATTTTCATCTCCATCCCCTTCATCGACATCGCTCCCGTTGGGATCTCGACTACTCTTCGGGTTTCTCGCCAACTCCAAAAACTCGAGCCTCTTGTTCACGCGCAACGCACTGTGCAAACTGGCAAGTCCAGCTTCGGTGATCGTGTACGACGGGGAAACCA
>JAASGH010000363.1:0-15565 GCA_023334155.1 Globisporangium heterothallicum
CACGATGGATTAAATTGGTGAGACTATGGGTTTCGTGGGGTATAAACTTACAGACGCATGGCAGTACCTTGCAGAGGAATGGTTACGATCACTCCTCATTTTGTCTCGACAAGGAATGATTGTGTGTCATCTCAACAACAACGACACTCTGCAAGAGCTCCTGGAAAATGGATCCTGCCTTGCCTCATGTACCCTCTTGACGGAGATGACAACCTTCTAATGCACGTCGGCTATGCATGCGATTGCGATACTGTCATTATTTGCTTACGTCGCGTGCGAGTGTGTGTGGGCTGGAATTGGTTGTTTTGCTGATGGTTTCCTCGATGGCGAAAACAACGCTCCTGTCACGAGAAGCTGCAATGGATCGTTGATGAGAGCTTCGTACCCCGGTGGTGCGTCTTGGAGCCTTTCGACCACGAGAGAAAACTGCAACAGCGTGTCCTAAAGAAAGCACAAAAGGGGAACGCAGGTTAGAGCACTCGGACAGCGATCGACGGACACTGCCATCAAACACCACTACCATGATCGCATTGCTTTTCTGCTCAATGGACTGCTCAATGCTGTCTGTCTTCCGCACAACCACGGCAGAGGAGCCAAGATCCCCTGCGTTCGAGCCCTTGCGCTGTTGCAGGATGTCGATGCCAACAGAGTTGAAATTGTCCAAACTGCGCTGCAAGTTGATCAGAGTGCGCCTCATGGAGATAAACTGGCGCAGGATCTCTAGATCCTTGTCGGACAGCCCAAACAGCTCAATAGAGCGAGCCGAAGCGGGTGCGTTGTTCTTGTTTGGGTCAGCAGCATGTAAGTTTCTCTTCGTTGCACGACACGACGATGAAGACCCTCCCTACGCACATTTGCGTTCGTGTTAGCTCCAATCAAAAGTCGCAGAGGGATCAGCTCAATCGTGGCACGTTGATCGATGAACGCACCCTTTTGACGACCATCTTCTCCATGTGCTTTTCGTACAGCGAATAGAATTTACTCCCCACCAAGGACACGGGCATCGCGGAATAGATCGTCGAGATAATCACGAGGCAAATACAAAACACTTTCCCGATCGACGTTCGCGGAGCGAGGTCACCGTACCCAACCGCTGTCAGCCTACACATCACAGCAACAGACCAGCCATTTAGCGAGCAGCTTTTTGCTGGGCTTTGTCAGCCTGAGAATCGAAACGTACGTTGTGTACGAGAGCCACGTGGAATACTTCATATCGGGCAAGATCGCTCGCCGTCGGTCTTGGATCAAAATGCGTTTCCCGTCGGGCAAACCGTTCGCGAGCACGGGTGTCAGCACATTTTTGTTCCACCATATGCACTCTTTCCCCACGAAACATTCCGTGCCGCGTTCGATTTCGTAAAAGATGGCTCCGGCAATGGCACACCCCGCGACCAAAAAGAAGATCTGACACAAAGGACCATCAGTGTGAGCGATTGCGTCCAGTTGCACAAGCAATTCCATCCGCGGCCATCGCATGCAGAGGGAGGGGATTCGCTCACCGGAATGGTCAATTGCTTCCACACGCCTTGCGCTGTACTCGCGATTACTTTCGTGCCTTTGAAATGCTACACACATATCATCATCGTCACCAACTAGACTGCCTTTTGCCAACCAACTGGGGGATCTACTTACGCGTGTCAGTTTCAAGATCCGCATCGTTTTCAGGACGCGAATCACTGAAAGTAGCGACGGAGACGTGGCGACGATCGCATACGTTGGCTCCACGTCCTGCACCACATACTGGATGACCTGTTGGGATCCCCCATAGAATGATGGGTTAGCGCACAGAAAACCATTCTGCGCATCGAAGACCACACACACAACGCACCTCGACAAAGAATGGCACCACCGCGAGGAGATCGAAGATGATGTAGAAATCCCGGATCAAGTGGACGCGGTCTTGCGAAGCCACAAAGCGGAGAACGAGCTCAAGCGTGAACGCCAAGCCAAAAGTCCATTCGAAGTAGATCCAATACGGTCCCATGTCGACGATTGTGTCGATCCGGTTGCATTGGTGGCGGTAGCAGATAACGTTGGCTCCCGCGGGGTCAAACACATCGGCGCAGTCGAGTGCTGCGTCGTCCAAGGAGCCGAAATTCAGTCCATTGCCGTAACACGCTGGGACATCCGAGCCATCGGCACACGCGAACTCGATCTGCTGCGAGAAGTCGGTTGTGCCATTGGCGTCGCGAACGAAGCACCCAGCATCCGGTGGATCCCATGCCGAAGCATAGAACCCGGTTGCCGCGCAGTACTCCTGCACCGCGCGCTTGCACGCCAGGGTGTTGACGCCGGTCGCAGAGAGCTCCGGCAGCGACTCGCAGCAGAACAGGAACACACTGAGCAACGCAAACCCGACCATGATGATGTTAATCGCCGAGGCAAGCTTGGACGAGTCGGGGACTTCCAGCACCAACCACAGGCGACCCCGGAACGTCTCGGAGATCGCGCGCGCATCCTTGGTCGTGTCTTTCGAGACCAGGGCTTTTTGCGCCATCGCTCGTCGTGCTCGCACGTAAATGTTCGAGAGCATCCCTTCGGTGCGAACTTCTGCGGCGACTCGCTGCGCTTTCTTCTTGTGCGGCACAAACGTCTGCAACAGCTCGCACGTTTCCCCATGCACGGATAACAGCTTTTCTGCGGCTTCCTTGATCTTCGCGAGGCGCGTCGCTTGCGCCGATGCCGCCTGTTTCGTGTCGGCGTCCTCGCTTTTGCTTTTCCGCACCATTTTCTGGATATTGAGCTGCACGACGCGCCATGCGTCGAGCAAGTGGAAATGCGTATTCGTCAAGTGTTGCGTGAACGCATGCATTTCCTGAGCGTCGAACGGACACAGGGTCTCATCGAGCTGCCGCAGTTTGCGTTTGTTGTTCCACTGGAAGTTCTCGTACGTGCTTTGGAAATTGTTGCCGACAATGAACACGGGCATGGAGAAATACATCTGCCCAAACAGCATCGCGACGCACGTGATCATCAACGACGCCCAATTGTTCAGCGACGGGACTTGGCTGCCGTACCCCACGGTCGCGATACTAACCATGAGCAAAAGCAAGCACAGCGTGAGACCGATACCATGAAACAACAACCTGTTCAAGAAGCGAACATACAAAACCAAAGTCCGCGACTTACGTGACCATGATGAAGTACGCCGAGTTGAAGATATCTGTGAATGCGCACGTGTTGGCATTGTAGCAAGGCTCGGCGTAAAAGAGCGCCGTCGCGAGCAGCATGACCAACGTAAACAGGAAGAACATGGTGATCCCCAAGGGACGAAGGCTCGCGCGAATGGACAAGTAGAGGATCCGGGACTGGTCGTAGTGCCGCAGGATATTGCCCAGTCGTGCGGCGCGCAGGAGGCGCAGGAGCGCGACGAAATGCGCAGGTCCGGACATGTCGTCGGCGCTGAACGGGACGCCTGCGAGGTTCACGAGCAGCTGACCGAACCAGGGACACAGCGCGCAGAAATCGATCACCGTGAAAGGGTCCATGAGGACCGCCTTCTGGAACTTCTTGACTGCAACTCGCCCGAACAGCTCGAGCGTGAAGATCATACTGAACAGCGTATCCAAAGCTTTGTATGTGGCTTCGTCGGGCAGGTACGGGTACCCCGGGTCCGAGCCCAGGAAGTTCTTCCCTTCGCACGTTTCCGCTGCCATCATTGAAAAGTTGAGCACAATGCAGACAAACATGATCCGATTCAGCACCTTCGCCCAGTGGGACTCTGTCGGCTTGCCAAAGATGTCCGCGATCACAGCCTGCGTGCGCAGGAACACGGATCGTTGAGCCCCATCCAGTGAAGACGGTGGCTGTTCACTCCCTGCTGCTGTTGTTGCTGCTAGTGGGACCGCAGCGACCTGCACCATCTGCGTCGGCAATTCCGTCTCGCTGTTGGCAGAGTTGGTGCCGTTTCGCTTTTTCTCCTTTTGCACGACCTGCTTTTCCTGCAATGCCGAATCATCACCATGCTCGTGGCCAAGGTGGTCCGGACTGTTACTGTCTTCGCCGTCGCGGGATGCATCGATGCCAGGCGCGTACGCGACGGGGTGTATTCGAGGCGAGCTCGTCGCCGAGAGCATACGCGGCGTGAGCAAGCGTGCGAGGCTGCGCGAGTACGATGGATTCACGTTCTCGAGTCGCGGAGTTTGCGGTTTCGGTGTCAGCACGAGCGAATTACTGTCGTCCGTGCTGTCGCGAGATAGTCGTGTTTGTGCGGTCAGATGTAGATCAGAAGCTGTTGGTCCAGCAGAGCGAGGATCGCTTGCGGATTGGAGCTGCGGGTGCTCCGTGTTCTGGACTTCGCCAACGGATAGTCGTGGGATGCTACTGGGCGAAGACGCACCGTCATTTGCATCATGACAAACACTGACATTTTTCTCCTTTCGAGTTTCGGTAGAGTGGATCCCCTCTGCTCTCATCGTTGGCGCATCCTGTGCGGTGACCTGACGGGTGGATTCCTCGTTGCTACTTGTGTCGCCGTACTCAGGGTTCGCTTGGTGACGTTCGCTACCGCTGGCTGCTTGGTCTTCCACTTGCACCGCGGAACGAAATTCGAGCTCTGAGCGCATCCGACCAAGTGCAGGCGATGGGGTCGGAGTGGATGGTGCACCCGTCTCGTGCTTGTCGTCTTCATGGACAGCGGTAGGTAGGGCATTAGTCCTTGTGAGCGTTTGACCGTGTCTGAACTCCTTCTCGATCAGTGGCATGGATCGAGTCTCACGAGGAGAAGGCAGAGTAGGGACTCGTTGAAGCGGGGGCAGACTCTTCTTCTCGTTCGGGATGGCACGAGGAGTGTTTATGCTTGCTGCAAGGACAAAAATCGACTGATGTGCTTCGCTCGGTTGAGGACGCAACTCTAGTTCACGGGATGTGGCCTTGCTCATCAGGGAAGCGACCACCCCATCCGCCAGACTCTCTCCGATTCAACTCACGCGTGCTCGCTTTGCAGCTCGGTCGCTAAAATGGTGTTGCGCTGACTCGCTGGCGGAGTCTCGCGCATAAAGCTCGGACCAGCAAGACGAGTGGCGATTGCTTGAGCAAGTCTTTCTCGCGATTCGAAAGCCGACAAAACCAGGGCGGACTGCTGCACACACACCCCAGCGTACAACCGAGGTCGCTGCTGCTCGCAAAAACAGAAAGCGCGAGATTGCCTCGGTTTGACACGCTCGCTTGCGAGATCTGACAACGTGTTCGCTCTCAGTGGCCAAATACTGCGTTGCTCGCCCCCAAAACCCTCGCGACTATATTTGCCATCTCCATTCAACAGCTCTTCTATGTTCATCGCGTCGAGGTTCGTCCTGAAACGAAAATTTTTTCATTGGCTCGGACATAGCAACGACCAAGAATAACACTGCACTTCTCGACGCATTTTAGACAAAACCAACGTCCCGCTTTTCGTGGTGCTAGTGTGTGCAAGCTCGACGAAACGTGAAACGAACGAGAAGAAACAGACAATGCATACACAATTTGGTTCACCAGTCACCACATCGAGACTCCGGTCTGAACTCGTAGAAGCAGCAGACGCGCAAGTAAAGTAGTAGCTCGACGGCATATCTGAGTCACCGACAATGCAATGGTGTTCTTTTGTTTCCTCCGAGAAATGGCTGTCTGCAACCGTGGATCGCGTCGCAAACCTGCGGGTTGCGCAGTCGTCCTGGGACTGGTGCCACGCACTCCAAGATACCCACGAGCGACTGCGTCAGAAGTCGATCCCGACTCGCGACGACCCATTGCATGCGTGAAGCAATGCCAGGTCGGTTGCGGTCTCGTGTGCGAGCCTGGAGCTCCTCAATCGTGGACTGCAGCTTTTCAGGCGCAACATGGGACACGTTGTTGAAGCCACCCATTAAGTTCGCACTCTCCATATACTTTACGTGATCACCCACGAGCTGGGTTTTTGAGGTTTTTCCACTCGACTCGAGGTTTTTGGCATGACTGGTTGGTTGGGCTCGGAAGCGTCGTTTCCAGGTCGCCAAGCAAGCGACACCAAGAGATCCGTTCGCATTGCATTGCGCTCCGCTGTGTGTCGTCGTCGCAGCAACAAGGGAGAGGCTCGGCGATATATATATTTGCTCCACACAGCCTACAGCCGCCGCATTCGAGTAGGACTGTGCAATCATGGCAGTGGACAAGAAGAGCAAGAAGAAGAGCAGCTCCGACAGCGCCAGCAAAGCTAGCAAGGACTTTGGCACATCGTGGGCTTCCACCAATCCGTCGTCGTCGTCGCGCTCCTGTCCAACCAAGACGTACGTTACCGCTGTTATCACTGCAGTCGCACTATTCCTTCCATGTGTCATCGTTCGCACAGGCGCTCACCTTTTTGTACGTGTTCGCAACTGTTGTTTGTGGTGCAGCAATGACAAATTGCAGAAACTAGTGTCGCCGCATGTGGACTCGTTCAACTTTTTCCTCACGGAAGGACTCGACTTGGCGGTCGCCGATCTCGCGAGAGTGCCTGTGGAGATCCCAAACCAGCACCAGATGATGCTCTGGATTGAGAGCGCGCAAGTCGGGTTCCCGACATCCGAAAACCAGATCACAGGCGAGGTGAGTGTCTGCACTGAACTGCAGAGCGATGGCGTAACCGTAGCAGCAAGCACTAATCACGACCGTCTCTCTCGTGACCTTGCAGCGCAAACTTTACCCAAGTGAGTGCCGTCAGCGAGGCATTTCGT
Source organism: Globisporangium heterothallicum (assembly GCA_023334155.1). NCBI lineage: Eukaryota > Oomycota > Peronosporomycetes > Pythiales > Pythiaceae > Globisporangium > Globisporangium heterothallicum. The sequence goes on from JAASGH010000363.1 coordinate 6,672, forward strand.
ACACGGCTCCATTGGTCGTCACATTGGCGCGTTCGTTTGCAGGTTCCAACAACGTCGAGCGCATCCAGCGTGTGGTGGGCGACATCCCTATTATGGTGCGCTCGAAGCGCTGCCACTTGAACGGTCTGTCGCCGCCCGAGTTGGTCCAGGCTCGCGAAGAAGCGAACGAAATGGGTGGGTACTTCATCTGTAATGGGAACGAACGTTGTGTGCGTTTGCTGCAGCTGCCGCGTCGCCACCACATCATGGCCGTGCGTCGTGGTGCGTTCGCGAACCGTGGCGACCTGTACACGGAACTGGCTGTGACTATGAAGTGCGTGCGTCGGGACCAATCGGCGGTGACCGTGACGTGCCACTACTTGGAGGATGGTAACGCGACCGTGCGGTTCGGTGTGAAGAAGCAAGAGTTCATGATCCCCGTTGGTCTTGTGCTGAAGGCGCTGTACCCGCTCACGGACCGTGAGATCTACGAACGTGTGTTGCGGGGCGAGCACGAAAACACGTACTTATCGGCGCGTGTGGAGTTGATTCTGCGCGAAGGCAAGAAGTTCTCGCTGTACTCGCGCGACGAAGCGCTGGCGTACTTGGGCAAGCACTTCCGTCACGTCATGCCGTACGCGTACGAGTCCATGAGCAACGTCGACGTGGGTTCGAAGATGCTCGATGAATACCTGTTCGTGCACATCCCAAAGGGAGAAAAGGGACGAGCCCAGAAAGTCGAGCTGCTGTGTCTGATGCTGCGCAAGCTGTACGCGTTCGCCAAGGGCGACATCCGCGAAGACAACTCGGATTCCGTGATGAACCACGAGTTGCTGTTGCCCGGTCACTTGTACTTGATGATTTTGAAGGAGAAGATGCAGGAGCAGCTCGCTGCGATGCGCGCCAACATCCTCAAGGAATGCGGGAGTACGAAGAAGACCGTCGTCATGGACCAAGTGTTTTTGCGGAAGATGTGGGAACGCACGTCGAACATCGGTCATGCGATGACGTACTTTCTCAACACGGGCAACCTGCGGTCGTCGAGCGGACTCGATTTGATGCAAGTCGCTGGGTACACGATCGTCGCGGAAAAACTCAACTACTACCGGTACTTTTCGCACTTTCGGTCGGTGCATCGCGGTCAGTTTTTCACGGAGATGAAGACGACGGCTGTGCGGAAGCTGTTGCCTGATTCCTGGGGGTTTATGTGTCCGGTGCACACCCCCGATGGGTCTCCGTGCGGTCTGTTGAACCACTTGGCTGTCGAGTGTGAACTGGTGTCGTACCCGGCGCACAATGCCGAGGACTACTTGGGCGAGGAGCTGAAAGTGGCGCGCTTCTTGTCCAGCCTGGGGATGATCCCTACGTCCGGGTACGCCGATGGTGCGCTCGTGGTGCCGTACTCGTACTTGCCCATTATGATGAACGGCAAAGTGCTCGGTGGTGCGCCTGCGGAAGTGTGCAAGCGCATCCAGCAAACGTTGCGGATGGTCAAATCTGCGGAAGACCCTGCAGAGCGGATCGAACACGGGATCGTCGCGAACTTGGAGGTGTGCTTGATCTTGCCCGCGCTTGGCGGGACGTACCCGGGTTTGTACCTGTCTGCCGACGCAGCGCGTATGTCGCGTCCTGTGGTGCAGATGGATACGAAGCGCGTGGAGTACATTGGTCCGATGGAGCAAGTGTTCATGGACATCGCGGTGACCAAGGACGACATCCGTCCTGCGACGACCCACATGGAGATCAAACCCACGAACATGCTGTCGCTGGTGGCGTCGCTGACGCCGTTCTCGGACTACAACCAGTCGCCTCGTAACATGTACCAGTGCCAGATGGCGAAGCAAACGATGGGGACGCCAGCCCACTCGATCGTGAACCGTACGGACAACAAGATGTACCGCATCCAGTCGCCGCAGATCCCGATCGTGCAGAACGAGCGCTTGCGGGAATACCAGCTGGATGAATACCCGTTGGGCACGAACGCGGTCGTGGCCGTGATCTCGTACACGGGGTACGATATGGAAGATGCGATGATTCTGAACAAGTCTTCGTACGAGCGCGGGTTCGGCCACGCGTCGGTGTACAAGCAGATCAACGTCGACATTGGCGCCGAGGGGAAACAGGGTGGGAGTTCGAAGAAGTACTTCTCGAACGTCAAACCGGGTACGGGCGAACAGTGCTCGTCGAGCTTGGACCGCGATGGGTTCCCGCACATTGGTCAAGTGGTGAACTACGGAGACCCGATCGCGTGCTGGATCGATGAAACCACGGGTGAGCCGCAATACCAGAAGCACAAGGAGTCGGAGCCGGCGATCATCGAGCAGATCAACATGATCGGGCACTCGTCCCAGGCGTCGGAGCACACGAAGGCCGGCATCAAGCTGCGGTTCTGCCGTAACCCGACGATCGGCGACAAGTTCTCGTCGCGTCACGGACAGAAAGGTGTCATGAGTATCCTGTGGCCGCAGGCTGATATGCCGTTCGCCGAGTCGGGGATGTCCCCCGACATTATCATCAACCCGCACGCGTTCCCGTCGCGTATGACGATCGGGATGCTCATCGAGTCGATGGCGGCGAAAACGGGTGCGCTGAAGGGCAAATACATGGACGCGACGCCGTTCCAGTTCAGCGAGAAAGACCGCGTGATCGATTACTTTGGCTCGCAGTTGAAAGAGCATGGCTACAACTACATGGGCAGTGAGCCGTTGTACTCTGGGATCTCGGGCACGATCATGCAAGCCGATATCTACATGGGGGTCGTGTACTACCAGCGGTTGCGTCACATGGTCAGCGACAAGTCGCAGGTGCGTGCGACCGGCCCCATGAACTCGCTCACGCGTCAGCCGGTCAAGGGTCGTAAGAAAGGTGGCGGTATCCGATTCGGTGAGATGGAACGCGATTCGCTGCTGGCGCACGGCTGCGCGTTCCTGCTGCAGGATCGGCTCATGAACTGTTCCGATAAACACATTGCGACCGTGTGCACGAACTGCGGGTCGCTGCTGTCGAATGCCACGCAGCGGGCAAGCGTCGAGACCGCGGGTCAGGGCGAGATCGCCGTGGCCATGAAGTCCAAGACCCAGTGGTTCTGCACCGTGTGCCAAAGTGGCGAGAACTGCCAAGCTGTGGCAATGCCGTACGTGTTCCGATACTTGGCGAACGAGTTAGCAGCGATGAACATCAAGATGTCCTTGAGCCTGAAAGGATGCTAACCTGTCGATCCCCTCAGCCATTATATTTCATCATATCCCGAAAGCACCAAAGAAAACTGATAGATACACTTTTTACCTCTTCTTCACATATTCGGTGTATCGTTGTGAACTCGCTCAATTGATAATCCTATCGCAGAGATACGGACAAGAGCGGTTACGAAAAGTGACTGTGTGAAGTGGTGCAATGTGTGGCCCACACGACGTAATGAGCTTGAAAAGTCGTACACGCTGAAACATGCGCGAATGGCTACGAAACTGCAATGCATCACAAGAGTCTCCCTTCGATACCAGGCGACATCTTCATCCGCGTTATTTGTCTCTCTCATCTCCAGTAGGTACAGCAGCAACGAGTAGCTGCACTTCCGCTCGTGGCTCGTCGACTTCCGCTCCGTACTCCTTCCTCCTTCGCGCGTTTTCGACACCAGGTATCGTGTCAAATGCTCCATCGCATCGCGAGGTAGTTGCTCATTCGCGAGCATTTTCCTTCCCTCTCTCTCTCTCTCTCTCCCTCATTTCAACCGCCAATATCCATCATACAAAGGCACGGACGCAGACACCATTGGCCACGTTTTGCTGCCGCACCAGCGCGTGGAGAGTTCGACGTTGACAATGCGAAGCGGTGCGTCCGATTTCACGTCCTCGCTGCGCAATTCGAGAAGTCCAAGCACGACTCCGAGAGGAGGCAGTAGCAGTGGTGGTGGACATGAACGAGCTGGTCATGGCGGGAGCAGCTCCTCCTCGGGTGGAGCGCCGCACTACGGAAGAGGAAATGCGCATGCTGGCATGGGGATCAGTGTGCCTCCAAACGTACCGTCACCGTCTCACTCGGCAAGCGGGAGTGGACCAAGCAGCGCGCGCTCGTCGCCTCACACCAGCGCAAGCGCAGCGTCCAGTCGACGCTCGTCGAACAGCTCCCAGCAATCGCAGCACCAGTCACAGCAGTCGCATGGGTACCACCAGTATCAGAGCACCCCGCAACTCGCACCCGCGTACATGCAACGAGCCGCGATCTCGAACTCGTACAACTCCAGGGGGGACGACGAAACGTCCTCGAATGTCTCCGAGAGCTTGTCTATTGGAGTCGCCAGCATCAGCGGCAGCATCTCCGGTGGTGGCAACATGAACAGCTTTGGCGGCGCGCTTTCTTCGCCCGTAAGCGTGAGTTCGCACAGCTCGCGGTACTCGGAGCGTGGCAGCAACTTCAAAGTCGTGATTCGCGTGCGTCCGCCGTTGCCGCGCGAGCTCCATGGGGATCGCCCTTTCCAGAACGTGATCAGTGTCGACCCCCCCGGTCACGTACTCACGGTCTGTGAGAACCTCAGCGCGCTGACAGACGCCGATGGGAATGCCGCTCCGGGAGCGTACGGTAGCCACGTGTTCTCGTTCGATCATGTGTACGACCAGCAATGCACGCAGAGCGCTGTGTACGAGAACACCGCCAAGGCTGTCGTGGAATCTTCGCTGGAAGGGTACAACGCGACCATCTTCGCGTATGGCCAGACGGGTACGGGCAAAACGTACACGATGGAGGGGTTCAACAGTGGCTCGGGGTCCGTCGAAGAGCGCGGCATCATCCCACGCGCGATTGAGCAAATCTTCATGCACATCCAGTCCAACATCTCGGCGCGCATGCGGTTCTTGGTGCGCGCTTCCTACTTGCAGATCTACAACGAATCGATCTCGGATTTGCTGAAACCGGAGCGCAATAACCTCACGATCCGCGAAGACAAGAAGCGCGGCGTGTTCGTCGAAGGGTTGTCGGAATGGGTCGTGCGCTCGCCCGAAGAGATCTACGGTCTCATGGAGCGTGGCGGTGCGATGCGGGCGACAGGGAGCACCAAGATGAACGAAGTCTCGTCGCGGAGTCACGCCGTGTTTATCATCATCGCCGAGCAGAGCAAGACTTCCTACGTCGATACGAGAGGCAATGAGATCTCGCCCGAGGAGTTCACAGCGATGGTGAATGCGTACCAAGCGCGAAGTGGCAGCGGTAAAACCAATGCGAACGGCACAATGGCGCTGCACCCGAAACTCGAATCGATGATCCGACAGAGCTTCAAAGTGGGCAAACTGAACCTCGTCGACTTGGCGGGGTCCGAGCGGGTCCGCTTGTCCGGCGCGACGGGTCAGCGCCTTGAAGAGAGCAAGAAGATCAATCAGTCGTTGTCTGCGCTGGGCAATGTGATCGCAGCGCTCACGGATGCGCGTGGCAGGCAGCATATCCCGTATCGAGATAGCAAACTCACGCGGATCCTCGAAGACTCGCTTGGCGGGAACTGCAAGACCACGATGATGGCGATGATCTCGCCGGCACTGGAAGCGATCACCGAGTCGCTGTCGACCCTAAAGTTCGCGAATCGCGCCAAGAGTATCAAGAACGAAGCGCGCGTGAACGAAGACCTGGACCAGAAGAGTTTGCTGCGCAAATACGAGCGTGAGCTGAAGCGCCTGCGCGCAGAACTCGAAGAGAAAAGCCGCAATGTCGTGGACAAACGTCGCCTGCTGGAGCTCGACGAGCAGCGGCGACGAGCCGAGGAGGACAAGATGGCGGCGATCCGTGCTCTCGAGGAGCGCTCGCGGGAGTTTATGAAGGAGAAAGAGGAGAAGAAGAAACTCGAGCAGCGCATCTCGATGCTCACGTCGCAGATGCTCATGAGCAACCAGCAGAAGAAGAATCCAAGCGGTGGTATGCGACCTGGTGGAACGGGTGGGGAACTGGACGCGGATGGCGGGTTTGCGGTGCTCGGTGCTGGAGGCGGCGAGAGCGTGTACGATGCCGAAGACCCGATCCTTCGCGATGCGATCAAAGAGCATCAAGACCGCATCCGCAAGGAATACGAATGTCGACTCGCCGACTTGGAGAAAGAGCGCGAAAGCATCGAGGAAGAGAAAGCCCAAGTGGACCGGTACAAACAGCTGCTGCTGAAGCAGCGTGACATCATGATCGCGCTCACGCAACGGCTGAACGAACGTGACGAGCAGATCACGGCATTGCAGGACGAACTGGATGCCTACGACCGCCATCAGAAAGAGTTGGAAGAGAAGTTGGACGAGAAAACGGCGCATTTGATCCACCTGCAGCGCGTCACGATGGAGCACAATGCGAGTTCGCCGGGGAAAACCCACGCCGAGGTCATCAAGGCGCTTGGGGACTGGGGGAGTAGCTCAAGCGGTGGTGGAGTGCGAGGTGGAGAGAGAAGAGGGGCTGCTTCCCATGAATCTGGCAACGCTGGTGGTGCTGGAGCACTTCGTTCGGAGCTGCTGATCACACACAAGCAGTTCCGACCGCACCCGATCGACCAGATTGTCTACAACAACAACAACAGCAACACTGTGGCTGTCAGCAACAGCAACAATGGACCAGACCAGGTGCTGCTCTCTGCCGAAGAGAAAATGCAAGAGCTCAAGGCTTTGGTGGACACTCAGGCGATGGAGCACTCGCGCCTGGCCAAGGAGCTCGAAGAAGTGAAGTCCGAGAAAGTGTCGATCGAGTTTGTGCTGCGAGAGCGCGTGGAAAAACTTGTCCAGGTCGAGCTCGAAGCGCGCATGAAAGCGACCCTGCAGGACGGGAAGCACCATGGCTTAGGAGGACGAGAAGGTAGCGGCAGCAACAACAAGGACCTCGCGAGGATGACAAACCAGTCGCTCTTGCTTCAGGACGAGAAGTTGGTTCAGATGCAGAAACAGCTCCATGCGCTTGAAGTCGAAAACGAGCGCCTGAAAGTCGTCGCAGCAAGCAGAGAGAGCGACCGACTGAGCAGTAGTGGTTGCGCCACTAGTAGCACCGAGCAAAGCGACGAGCAGACCAAACAGCTTCATGCGCGCTGCGAGACCCTGGTCAAAGAGCGCAAGGCGGTGCAGACGATCATGGAACACAAGATCAAAGCGCTCGTGAGTGCGATCAGCGAGGCGTCGGACGCAACCCTGCAGAGCGCCGGTGGCGTGGATCACATCGGTGAGCCTGCGAAATGGCTCACCCGCGAGGTGAACGCGCTGCAGCGGCTTGTGAACGCGTCCATCGTCGCGCTCCGCAATGCGGAAAGTAGTGGGGCTGCAACATCCACCACCGCACAAGCAGCAGCGAGCTCCGGAAAGCTGTCCGTGAGCAGTGAACCAGCACCGACACGACCGCCACATGCAGGTAGCAGCTCCGCAGCTCCTACCTCTACGACTGCCTCTTCTGGCTCCGTGTCCAAGCCAGTGTCGTCTCTTTCTCCTTCCCCTGCGAGTGTCTCCGTGGAAGAGCTCATCCAGCAACGGCGCACGCAGTTGCAGCGCGAGCGACAGGAAACCTTGTGAGCTTGTCGGAGACAGTATGCTGGGACTGCAAAGCAGCTCTCCCCATGCAGCGAATAGAGTCACTAGCGTGCATTTTCTCGCTATCAGGTCTGTATATTAGCAAGTCGCCTACCATGGATTAATTGTGCTTGAAACCTTGAGATTCCCATTCGCTCTTCATGAGTCTATTGCATTATTTTCGTTAAAGGGGGATCGCGAGGTTGGGTTCATTCGTTGTCGTCCACATCGAGTCTTTTTCTGGAGGACGAAGGAGACCAGCGGAGTCGACATTGTTGTGCTGATGATGGATCCGATTCTTTTCGTCGCGCGTGCCTTCATATTTCCAGTACTCGCCGTCGCATTTCAAGTGCGAGTCGAAGATCTACAATAACCACACGAGAGAGAGAGAGCGACACGTTAGCTTCCTCATCGCCTATCACGTCAACGCTAGACATTCGCAAATGCGAAGAGCGTACCCAAAACTGAAACGAGTTGCAGACTCCCGGGAGAATCACCATCACGAGCAGGAGCTCCAAGTGCCGGTGATTTGCGAACGAAGCAAACAAGTGGTTCGACGCACTCACGAGCGGTCGGTAGAGCCCCAAGAGCAGCAAGAAATTGGTGAGCTTCATCAGCAAGAGCGCGAGCAAGTACCCGCACAGCTGCGACCACCACACGCGCCATCGCGGCGGATCGCCATAGTACCCGGAGTCGATCACATCGGCCACGTTGTAGCGCAGCGCAAGCGAATGCACCGACCGCAAAAAGAAAATCACGAGCACGATCCCCAACGTGCCATCGAGCAGATACGTCAAGAAGTAGACACCGCACTATGGAGAGCAACAGACAGAATCAACGCACGCAGACCACACAGCGCTGCTACTTTAGATCGCCACCAATCGGTCGCGCATTCATCACCATCCTACCTCGTCGTCGTCAACGGCTGCGTTCGCGACAAACACAATGGAGAAGACGATGTTGAGCCAGTGGCAGAGCAGCGCGCCGACGCATTGCTTGCCCACATCCATCGCCCATACCTTGCGGAGCGTAGAGGGGTGGCATCAGCACGAGATGCTACACAGCACTCCTATATCCTTTCTCTACTCACATTCAGTGGCCGCACGGGGGTCTCGAGCTTGCGCTTGATGTAGAGAATGAGAACCGCGACGATGCCGAGCAGCAATTGCAGGATCCGGCCAAACGCGTCGGTGAACAAGTAGCAGCGATCGGAAGCCCCATCCTGCGAAGTAAACCCCCAGTACTCGCGCTTCCCTGGCGAAGTCGCAGCGACGACGCTCTTCATCTGAAATTTAGGGTGCGAGTGTGTCTGCAGATGCGAAAGCTGCTTGGCATTTCCATCCGTCCGCCAGTGCACCAGACGCGCGTCTTTTCATGATCGTGGGGTTCAGAGCGTCCCCCTTCCATCGA
>JAASGH010000364.1:0-15555 GCA_023334155.1 Globisporangium heterothallicum
CCAAGACGTGCGTCTTCGTTGAGACTGCGGAGGCGTCACCAGCGACATGTTGCAGCTCAGTGGGTCGTTCTTCCTGGAGCGTGTCAGCGGATCCTTCCCTGTTCCGTTCGAGACTTGCCAGCATTTGGCGTTCATCACGTGAAGCCGATGCCAGTTGGTCTGTTTGGGCTCTCTCGTCGGACTGAGCGAGCTCCGCGGCTCTGTGTTTGTCGCCCAACTGCTGAGCAGCTCTCCACGCGCGTCTGTTTCACCTCGATCAGGCAAGCGGGGAGACCATTCCGCACCCACCTTGCAAGACGAGGACGAAACCGCAGCTTCTGCTTGTGAAGCAGACTGTGAGAGAGTGGTCTTGCCATTCCCAAAAGTGCGGCGCCAACGTTGCATCCCAGATAACCTGTTGCGTCGCTTCTCGCACCGCTGACGAAAGACGCAAAGCAGGACCACGCACCCTATTATTATTTTATTGATTTGAATGATTGTTCCAGTAGTACTAAACGAGACGAAGAATATGTAAGTAGCTAATTAAGAAAGAAAATGCGCATAAATACAAGTGATGAATGAACGAAGCAAGAACAATCGACAACAATGGAGTTTTGGTTAAAAAGCTCGAGAAGAAGTCCCTCGACGACTCTTTTTCCAGCGAGTGGGTCTGATATTATTGATTAGATACCATACGCACACACACCAGCGCACCAAATAGGCGAACACTATGCCTCTCCCAAGAAGCAATCGGCATCCACGGAGTCTAAATATCTTTCGGTTGCAAAGATACTTAGTTTTCACCTTGACGCTTGAGGTAGTCGAGCAAGACGTTCAACGCGTGGGTTTCCTCACCGAAGTCGGTGATGACAGCGCACGAGGTGGAGACGACCTTGCGGGCTTCGCCGGTACCGTCGATCTTGCAGAGACCGCACCATTCGCCGAGCTGCTTGCCCGATGGCACGAGGATGAGGTTCACGCCGTGTTCCTCGCAAAGCGCACGCACCAACTTGGAGTAACTTGGTTCGTCGCAGTCTTGGGCGAGGCAGCACAAGCGAGCGCGACGCGAGTCGAGAGCCTTGGCGGCTTCGTGGAGACCACGCTTGAGACCGTCGTGGACGAGGGCCTTCTTGAGGACTTCCTTAAGGGCGTCCATTTCCCCCAACTCCTTTGGGACTTCCGCAACAACTTCCTCAGCCGACATGATTGCTTTACTAGGTACTAGTTAATAATGGGGTGGAGTCCTCGGAAGAGCTTTTTATTAACTAAGGCATATTCAAAAGCGGTCTTCCGCGCCGGTCGATTTGACTGGCTGGTGTGCTATCGAGCTCCGATTCACTGTTTTAAACATGTTGCGTTTCGAACACGAACCTGTCCAACAGCATATTGTTTTAAACGAATGAGATCATAATCCCCGCTTTAGTGGCTCTCCCCTTTCTCCGCAGTATCTGGTCAGCTCGATGAAGCACCAAAATAGTGACGTGCTAGTCACGATGGTTACACTGGAAGATGACAAAGTCAAAGAGAGAGGGGGCTACTATTGGAAGGGGTCATCCCAGCCATACCCGACAACATTTCGAGCAACCAAAATGCGTCGCTGGAGCCAACTCGCTCGAACGTGCACGCGCGCGCGACCTGCGTCGGCGTCTGCGCTGCGTACTAGCGGCGGAACCGCATCACATGCACGCACGCCACTCGTCGACAAGCCTGTTCACGCGTTTGGTGCGTTTTTCCAGCGCGATTTCCGCATGGAAACGCTGTACGCCGGTCAGGACTTCGACCGCCACGTGGAGAAGAAATTCAGCGGGTTGTCGGGCAAGATCCCGTGGGAACCGGATCCGGTCCATTTGGAGAACGTCAAGCGTCGATGGGAGTCTCCCGAGCCCAACCTGAACGAACTGATCCGCGAGGATATCCCGCTGGCGCGCAATCTGTTCCGCAATGTGCTGCAGCAGCACTACAAGAACGACATGGGGATGTGGAACAAGTGGGGGGTCATGGAGTGGAAAGCTGGGAATTACGACCTTGCGCGCATGATCTTCGCCAAGGCGTCCAAGATCTCGTTCCACGCCGAGCTCTGGCAGTCCTGGGCGTCCATGGAGATGGACGCGAAGAACCACGTCGAAGCCAAGCGGTTGTACAAAGTGATCCTCGCGACCGACCCAGCCAACTCGAGCGCGGGACTCGGCATGGCGTTGCTCGAGTCCGAAGTCGGCAACAAAGAGAAAGCGCGGGGACGGTTCGAGAAGCTCTCGCAGCTTCACCCAGACGACGTGCTCATCATGCAGGCGTACGCCGTGTTCGAAGCGAAATGCCAGCACATGCCGCTCGCGCGGAACATGTTCCAGACCGCCACGGGCCACCCGCTGGCGACGGCACAAGTGTGGCACGCGTGGGCGAAAGCCGAGTTCGACAACGGATTCTACAAGAACTGCATCACCGTGCTCACCCGCGCGATGCGGACGTTCCCGACGCACAAGTGGCTCGTCATGCTCAGCGCCATGGCGCACTACAAGCTCGGCAACGTGTACGAAGCAAGACGCGGCTACCGACGTCTCATCGATGGCGGGTTCTACGTCGAGCCGTCTTCGTATAACGCGTATGCGCGCATGGAAGAAGAGCTCGGGCACGACGACACCGCGATGTCGCTCTATTTAGAAGTGCTGAGTATGCACCCGGACCACATCCCAAGCGTCATGTCGCTCGCGATCCTACATCACAAGCGAGGCAACATGAAAAACGCGCGCAAAGTGTTTGAGAACTCGCTCCAGAATATGCACCACACGGGGGAGCTCCTGCAGACCTGGGGGGCGTTCGAGGAGCAGTATGGCGAGTTAGAGAACGCTCGCGAGTTGTTTGACGAAGCGACGAAGCAGCAGCCTACCCACGTCGAGTCCTGGAAGTCGCTGGCGCGAGTCGAGAACCGCTTGGGCCATGTCGACGCTGCGCGCGCCGTGCTCACCATGGCGAGCCAGCATATCCCCAATGACGCGCCATTGTTGATCGAACTGGGGAAGATCGAGCAGCGCAATCGGAATTTCATCGCAGCTCGCGCGGCGTTCGAGAAGGCGTTAAAGCTCGATTCGACCAATGCAGCGCTGTGGAACATGCGCGCGCTTCTGGAGCTGCCGCTGGATGCCGAGCGCGCGAAGAACATTGTGGAGAGCGCATTGAACGTGATCCCGCGATACGAGAAGAAGAGCTGGAGCATCCTCATGTGCACGTACGGCCGCGCGTTTGCGGCGATGGAAGACTACGAGAAATCGGTCGCGGCGTTCCAGAATTCGTTCAAGCTCATGCCGAAGAACTACGAGACCCACATGATCTACGCCGAGAGCGTGCTGATCCCGAACGAAGCGTGGGAAGAGGCGAAGAAGCACTTGCTCGCTGCCCGCAAGATCCTCCCACGGACCCACAAGCGACGAGCGGTGGTGGAAAAGAAATTGCAGACTGTTGAGGAAGCGCTGGCAAATGCGGCTGAGGCAGCGACAGCGGGAAGAGACGCTGCTGAGGACGAGTTAGATGGAAATGACGATGATGGGCAAGAAGAAGACACACAATAGCACAGAGTATAGAACCAATTTCTCCATTTGCAGTTTCCCTTTTTGTGCATTTGTTACCCAAAGAGCAGCAGTTGTCCATTGGACCCTCCTGCGAGAAGCTTCGATCGCTCCGCTGGGTGGAATTCCGCACAGATGCACGCCGTCCTTGGCGATGCGTACGCTTCGATCTTCCTCACCACGTTCTTGGAGGTCGTGTTGTAATAGACAAGCTGCCCACTGGCATCCCCTGTCGCGAGTACGGAGCCGTCGCCGTTAAAGCTGCATTGGATGCTGTACCCTTGGACCTCATGACCGCCTTCGAAGCGCGCTTTTCCCTTCCGCAGCTTCTTGTATGGCGCTTTCGAGGAGAAAAGAACCGCGTAGTTTGCACTGCACTGCGCAACGAACCATGGTCTCCGCGGGTGTAACCGCAAGCAAGTGAAGGGCTGCATGTCTCTGTCTAACCGCTCCGAGAGCAGGACCGAGGAGCGGAAATCCCAGACCAGCAGCGTTTGGTGGCTCGCATCGCGGTATTTCACGCCCGCGCTCGACACAAAACGCTCTTCGTGTCCTGGTAAGAACAGCAGGTCGTGCACATCCCCAAACGCTCGCTGATACGTGGCTACAACGGTATCACCTTGGCGCAGATCGCGGCTGTATATGCGTCCTTTGTCACTGCCGACGAGGAAGAAATTTGGATCCGATGGGTGGAAGCACACGGCTCGGACCTTTTCGTCTTCGTTGCGATCCGCATGATGATGATGGAAACGCTGGAGTGTCGCTGCTGTCTCTGCGTCAGTGTAGGCTGCACAGCCATCGTATCCGCCACTGAGTACGTGTCTCCCATCAACGGACCACTTGACGCTCTTCACGCCTTTCCTGTGGTGCTCCAAGACTCGGCGACACGGTGCTGCGACCTCCCTGTGGTTCCAAACGCGCACGGTGGAGTCCATCGACGCAGATACGAACAAATCCGCGTGGTTTGGGTTCCACTGGATAGCGTTAATGGCGCCTGTATGCTCGTTGTATCGGTGTTGGACGCGCGTCGGCAGCGACTCGAAGGATGCCGCTGAACCGTTCCTGTCGCTTTCCTCGGCACTCTCGGTCGAAAACAACGGCAGCAGCACCACACTGCTCCTCACCTCTCTTTTCACACCCGCTTGGTCTGCGATAGCTCGTCGCCGACGCTTGGAGGTATACCCGCGGAACTCAAAGTCTTGCTCTTCGCGTGTCATCCGATGACGCAGCAGATGCGCGATACCGCCATGTCCACTGGTAGTAGGATGCGCAACCCGCTGTGCGATTTCTTGATTCCTGCGCTCCAGTGCTTCTGCAGCAGTACGAAGATGATGGTGGCGCTGGGGCTTTTGGCTGTGTGATGCCGGCACAATGGAGTCGTCAGCGCCTACGACTTGCGCTTTCGCGGGCTCGTGCTGCGCGAGTTCTTCATCGTCGTCGTCGTCATCGGAGCCGCTCGATCGGTACTGCTGGAGCTGATCCATTTAGGTGTTCACAATGACGATCCGCCCATTCGACAATAGGATCAGCATCTGATCCGAATCCATGCACTCTGATTCCTTCTCCAGTATCAACCAATCAAGTATCCCTTCAATGTGTCAAAAAGAGCATGACCTCAGAATCAGATCGAAGAACCCTACCATGTCTGCCTTTTAGCCTATCAGAGCGCTCGTACCTCGTCGGAATCCCTTTGAAGCTCATCAAGGACTCCTCAACCGCGACAACATCATTACCCAACAAGAGCACCAAGGCAGCGACGATGGGCGAAGACTTCAGTTGGATGAACGAGACCCCCGGCAAGAAGACCTTCTGGCAGCGCGCGCAGGAAGATCCGCTAGTGCCGTTCGGGTGTGCTGTCACGTTCGCCGTGCTCATCGGCGGTCTCGCGACGTTCCAACGCGGCCACTCGAAGCTCGGCAACAAGTTCATGCAAGCCCGTGTGATCGCGCAGACGGGGACAATCATGGCCATGGGAGGCGGAGCGTTCGTTGCGGCGAGCAAGAAAGAAGAAGAGAAGAAACGATCCTACGAAGAGCGTCTGAACATCCAACTGCGCGACGGTGACAAGTGATTGAACTGGCAGCAGCGGAAGAAAAGACAGTCCCCGTGCATGGGCTAGCGGGACGCCAAGGCATGCAGACGCCTGCGCCGGAAGCTATATATGTAAGGATCTGTGTAGTGTGTAGTGTGTTTCTCCTTCCATACGCAGAACTGCTGTTGTATATTGCAAAGGAAGCGAATCAGCCGGGTAGGGTTTTAACGGGCGATCTGCATGCAGATGGCGCTCCGATACGAAGCTTTTGCACTCCCTCCCTCTTCACAAACGACTTGCGCCTTCTGTCGTACACCACTATCCCATCGCAAGCCACTCAACCACGCGATGCGCTCCCATTCCACCAGAAACTCGCAGTCGCTAGGATGTCTGTGCAGGAATTCCGTATCACCCTCATCAGCTCCGATCGAAGCATCATGGTTGGCTGAAATGGGGAGGTAAATGCATTCGATTGGCTAGAAACGAGAAGGAGCACGAAACGACGTCTCCTTGTGTCTCCTCTCGTTCATCATTCGCATCCAGAAGTTCACAGGTCGCCGCCATGAACGGCTATTTGCTGCGGAAATGCCGCTCGGAGCAGCAGCTCATGAACGAGCTCACGAAGCTCATCGCGTGTAAAGACTTCGCGTCCAAGAAGATGAGCGAGCTCATGAAGGAGCTCGCGTTCTTTTACGTGTCGCCCGTGCTGCCGCACATCCCGCACTCGGTCCTCAAAGACCTCTGTGCGCTTCTCACGAATCTCAAAGACAAGAATGAGGACCTGCGCATCGCCAAGATGGCGCTGTGCTTCCTCTCGCGCATCGTCGACCAATTTGCGCTCCGGTATCAGCGTGGTGCGTCTTTTTCTCGCCGTTTCTGCGAGTCTTCACTGCAGCTGATCCGACGTGCTGCACTTACTATCTCTGTTGCGTGTTTGACTTGACAGCCTCGTCTTCGAGCGAAGACCAGCGCACACAGAGCTTTGCGCTTTCGGTCTCGGTGCTCACGACGCTGCTAAAGGTGATCGAGAAATCCGAGCTCAACCACGCGAGTCTCCCGCGGCAGTTCACGTGCCTGAAACTCTACGCGTACCTGTGCGCGATCTTCAACAAGACGGACACGCTGATCTTGCGGACCAAGCCACTGATCCAGAAATCACCCGTGTGGTCGATCCTCTCGGGGGACAAGAAAGTGGTCGCATCGGTGACGGGCAAGAAAGAGTTCCCCACGCAACTCGCTGCGCTTGCCGCGACGTTCCATGCGGTCCGCTTCCACATGAGCTACGGCGAGCAGGAAACCATGCTGGAGTACTTGTTCCAGGCAGCATTCCTGCCAAACTGTGTTGCCTCGCGCCATGCTGCAGCGACGCTGCTCACGCTCTTTGAGGTATCCAAAGACCACGCAAAGACGGTCATCAAGACGCTCGAGTGGTACCTCATGAAGTTCCGTCCGCTCTCGCTACGCGTCGGCGACGCATTGGCGACGATCTACTTGGTGCGTCTCTGTGGTCAGATCAGTCGCGTACCGATCGACGACGACTTGGAATCTTCTTCTTCGTCATCACATTCGTCGTTCTCCAAGGGGGAAACGGCATCTACCAAAACGACGATCAGCGTGTCCAACCTGCTGGATTTGTCTTATGACACTGGTGACAGCGCACTCGCTGTTGCCGCCTCACCGCCGCCCTCGCCCATCGCCAGGCAGCGACAGCGCTTGGAGGGTGTGAAAGTATCGAGTTCGCTCGCGAGTCGACTGAAGGACATGCTCTTGGACGTGCTCACGGCGGCTTCGGAGCAGAAACCTTCCACCACAGCAACGACCGCGACGGCATCCGTGCCAAACTCGGTCTTGCTGGTGGCGATCGAAGAAACCGTGAAGGACAGCACCGCAGAGTCGTGCTTCATGAAAATACGCGGCCATGTGTGCGTCTTTGAGATCGTCGCGAGTGTGTTGGCCAAGACGCTGCGTGATGCCGCGACGAACACCGTTTTGCTGCATCGCGTGTGCCGCGTGATCCAGTTCACGGCCGAATGCCTCGATGGTGCGGTCCTGCAGATGACCGGCTCGGCGCACCAGCCGCAGTTTCTCGACCGAATCACGGAGCGCATGGTCGAGTTTGCGTCGCATTCGAACCCGTTCATTGCGTGTGAGAGCTTGAGAGCGCTGGTTTGGCTCCTGCCGCGACTCTCCCCAACTTCAGGGAGTGGCTGGGAAGTGCTCATGAGGCGACTTCTAACGGAGCTCCCCATCGACCACGTCAACCCCGAAGCGCGCGTGAAGATCGCGGAAGCGTTTTTCCATCGCGCGGTGACAAATCCGAGTCTGCACCAGCACCAAATCGACATGGAACTGCTCAAGAAGTGCCTGGTCGTGACGCTCGCATGGTTCCAGAGCTCCCCGTGCGAATGGCACGCTACGATGCTGGTGAAAATCTGGCAAACCGCACTGCGGAAATCCCTGAGCACCATGGGCGACGACGTCTTCCGCTCCATCACCGTTGTACTGGACTTCCAGCACCACCACTTGCAAGCCACCACGGAGCTCGTGAACCGAAGCACGCTGGATTTCCTCCGCCGTATCGGCGCCAAGTACGCGGTCCATCAACTCGCGTGGTTTCGTGCACTCTTACTGCGCCTGACCAAGCAAATGCTGCTGGAATCGCGCATGTCGCGTCGCCTCAGTGTCCAAGTGATGTCGCAACTCTTCCAAGAAGCGCAGCAATCGGGGAAAACCGACATGGCGCAGCAACTCTCGGCTCTCATGGCATACATGCAGCAAACGGACCCGGACGACGAGCAGCATGCTGCTGCTGCGTCTGTGTCACCCCACCACCCTCCTCAAAAGACAAAACGGAAGCCCGACGTCTTTGTAGAGACTCGCATTCACTCGCAGTCGATGAAAGACGTGCTTGGGATTCAGGATCTGCTTGTTGTGGACAGGACTTGAAAGAACGCGCGACCTATCGTCGACATCAGCTCTTCTTATAGAGCTGCAAAATGCAGCAACACATGCGAGAAGGAACAAGCAAGGAGCGATACATGTAGCAACATCCCAAATGAAGATTAAAAAGCACACACACCGATCAATAAAAAAACAAAATACATTGTATGAAAACGGACGCACACGTTGCGTTGGAAGGGATACTGGCGTTTTTGCTTTCGCTCCTCTCTGCACTTGTTGTAATTTCTTCTTCTCTCTCGCAACACTATTAACTGGATCATTTTTTTGACTGGATGGAGCAATGGCGCGCGAAGCTCTACTTGTTCACTCGCATTCTGTCTCGCTCTCTCCCTCTTACTTGAACGTGTTGAAGTCGCGCACTTCGTTCACGATCTCCAACGCGCGCTGCAAAAGCGTTCGCATCTCGTAGCAATTGGAGCGTCTCGCCGCAATATCACCGGTTTCCGCGAGCAGCTCGTTCAACTTGTCTTCACGGTACAGCGCCGACACCAATTCGTTTTGCACGTTTTCCTTCGAGTTCGACACCATAAAGCACATGATCGCTTTTGGTACCAAATCTAAAAAGTTCTTGCGCACGATATCGAAATAGGACGCTAACAGACTCTTGATGATCTCTGTCTCAATGCGCTCTCTGTCGGTGGGCTCTTCTACTTGGCGCATGCTCACCGGCACCTGTGGGAGCTTCACGATGCCACTTTTATCGGCCGTCGTCGCTTTCTTCTTGCCTCCGGGAAAAATGTACGACATCAGTCCATTCTCGTCGCTCTGACCCGCGCTTGGCTTGCCCACCGCGCTGCTGCTGC
Organism: Globisporangium heterothallicum; assembly: GCA_023334155.1. Classification (NCBI taxonomy): domain Eukaryota; phylum Oomycota; class Peronosporomycetes; order Pythiales; family Pythiaceae; genus Globisporangium; species Globisporangium heterothallicum. The sequence continues at coordinate 9,336 of JAASGH010000364.1, forward strand.
TGCTACTGCCGCGACGCGGGTCTTTGCTCGGGTCTGACATTCCGTTTCCTGGACCTCCTGCGGAAATCGTTTCGCGCTGCAGTTTCTCCATCAACTGCGCGACAGCACGACTACCGCCGATGAAGTCGGGGTGGTTCGTGTTCACGTACGACAATTCAATTTGAATCAGGTTTTGGATCATCGCTTGCGTTGGCACGAGAGAGCCACGGAGCATGTTGTTTACCACTTCGATCACGCGGTTGCGCAACTCTGGGAAGCGAGAAAGCTCCATGGTTTCGCACTGCGACGTGACGCGCTGCAATTCGTCAAACACCAAATCGATGCATTGAAGCCCTGGCTGTTCCAAACGCTTGATCTGACGCTTCGCGAGCAGCTCAAACGAGACTTCCGGGACGAAAAGCGACTGACGAGGACCATTCGCATTGCGGATCGTCGTGCGAATGTCTTCGTCGCTCAAGTTATCAAACGGGTTGACTTCCTGCAACGACTTCGAGAAAATATCGTTGAAAATGTAGCTGATGCGCGCTCCACCATACAGCTCGTTCATTTCGACGCCATTGAGCGCGTGGTTGCGACCATCAAGCGAATTGGTAAAGTTGGCCGAGAAGTGAGAGATCAGGTTGAGCAAGCACCCACCCATTTCGGTTTTGCTCATGGTCTCCGTCGGGGATCCCATTTCACCGAGCTCCACATCGAGGTCGTTCACCATGCTGCCAATCTTCGACTTGATCTCAGGCAAGCAATCGCGAATGTGGTGCATAAGGATCGTGTTGAGCGTCTTCGAGAGATACTGCGTGCCCATGCGCGAGGACATACCGCGGTACGCTGGGTGGTTCTTGAAGTACTGCTGCTCCTTGCCCAGACTGTCACGGATCGCGAGCTTGTTGTTGATATCGGCTTGGCTGCGATTGATCACACCGACGAAGCCGCGCTTGAGCGGGATCACGCGACCCTGAAGCATGTCCATGGCGTCGGTGCCTTCGTCCATCAGATCCAATTTGGTGAGCACACCGATCGTGCGTTGGCCCTCTGGGTCAATCTCACGCGCGAGCTTGAGCGCGTCACTGTTGGCGAGATCCGAGTTCGCAGGGGTCACCGCAAGGATGATCGAGTTTGGGTTCGAGATGAATTCGATGCACATATCGCGGATTTGCTCTTCAATGTCCACTGGCTGGTCGCCCACAGGCACTTTCGTGACGCCCGGAAGATCCACAAGCGTCAAGTTCAACACATATGGCGAGAACACCTTCAAGTTGATCGACTTGTTCGAAATGCCTTTGTTTTTTCCCGTGATGCGCTCCGTTTCCTTTTCGATCTCACGACGAATCTCGTTGAAGTCCGTGAATTTCTGGCCTGGCAAATGCAGAAATTCGCCCCATTCTTCCGCGGCTTCGCCCGTACCGTTCGCCGCAGCGGGAGCCGCACCCTCGGTCGGTGGGGATCCGCTCGGACCAATGTTGTACAGTTGCAGCACCAGCGGCCGTCTCGTGACGATGCCCGTGCCACGCGGCAGGAAGTCCTTGCCCACGATGTTCTCGAGCACGGAGGACTTGCCACTACTCTGCGAGCCGATGACCACGATTTGCGGCAAGTTGATCGGCGACTGACCGATGGCGCTGAACACGTCCTGCAGCTTGTTGATGATCGGGATGAGCTGGTCCATTGTGCGTACGGTGGGCAGTGCGTGTAGTGAGTGCGGTGTATATAGCGATGCAGTGGTGGTCGGGGTGTGGAGAGAGAGAATGCGATGTCCTTGCGCTTGCGTAGCTGTTGGACGAATGAGGGACCAACGAGAAACTCAGTGCTGGGGTCGGATGATGCGGAGCTGTTTTCGTTTCTTCTTTCTCTCCGTGTCATCCACCTCTCTCCCTCTGCTTTCACCACTTGCTTTCTGTCTCTCTTGAAAACCCATGAGCCTCTTTGCATTCGTTACGATCGTGTGTTTGGTGTGCAAATGGAGTGCACTCACTGCATGAGGATACCAGCACGATACTCTCTATGTATGGTAGCGCGCTGTTTATACGAGTGAACCTGATTGAGCTTACTATCAGAGGCGGTGCGGAAGGTGGCTTCTTTCGTTTCTCCTTCACTCTTCAAGCGAGACCAAAAAAGGAGGAGAAAAAACCTCGAGCTGCGTATCCAAACACAGAACTCAGCGAGGTTTTGGGATGAGGTGGATTGGGAAGTAGCGTGGCCCACATGCGAAACGAGTCGTGCACAAATATAAACTTAGCCGGTGCATACAGTGCAGCTTTACATATAGAAATGGCACTATTTTCGGACGAGTGGCATGCCAGTCAATCGCTGCATTGGTGGTGCACACATTCGCTGCAATCTCGCTGACTGGAAAGAAAAGGAAAAAGCTCGCACACACTTCCAGCTCAACGATGAAGCGCAAAGGAGCTCCTGGCGTGCGTAATGGCGGCATGGCGCCTGCCGCAGAAAGCGTCGAGCGCACGCGCAACATCGAGAAGCTCTTCGTGCACAAGGACACGCTGAGCTGCGCTGAGAAGAACCGCTGCCGTGTGTGTTTGTACAAGATCGTGCTCTATGGACGTCCGGGTCTGTTGCCAATGGTGCGACCGGAACTGTGTCCTCGCATTGCGACCAACGCCGACCCAGCTACGCAAGACGCAGGAAGAGCCACCAATACCGACGAGAGCGGCAGCATTGGTCTCTACGATGCAGCGCACGTGAAGCGCATTCTCACGGTTGGAGACGGCAACTTCTCGTACTCGCTTGCGATCGCCAACGCTTTCCGCGACTTGGCGACCGATGCAAAGGAGAAAGTGGAGCTCGTGGCGACGTCCCATGAAAGCAAGGCCACGATCTTGGAAACGTACCCAGATGGCGAACGTATCCTGAACGAGCTCGACGCGATGCCTTCTTTTGTGGACGTGCACCACGAACTTGATGCCACAAACCGGGAGCAAATGCAGGCGCTGGGCAAATTCGACCGCGTGATCTGGAACTTTCCGTGTGTGCGTGCGCCTCGAGGTGAAGATGGTCAGAACCAAGAGATGGAGGTCAACAAGAAGCTTCTCGCTGACTTCTTTGCGCATGTGGGTGAAATGCTGACGCCAACGGGTGAGATCCACGTCACGCACAAGACCAAGCCGCCATACGGTCAGTGGGGAATCGAGAGCATCGCGGAGGACAATACACTGCGCTACGTGCGCTCGGTGGTCTTCGACCGCTGCATGTATCCCGGATACTCGAACAAGAAAGTGCTTTCGAAAGGGTCGTTCCCAATTTGGGACTCGCAAACGTTTGTCTTCGTGCCTGCAGCCAGAGACACCTCCGAAGGAGCGCGTACCGAAGAAGAAGACTCTCCTGTGGTGCCGGTGACGACGGACATGCTGAAGAAGATGTACTTGCTGTTGTCGCCAACGATTCAAGACGCGCTCGACGCAGGCTCCAAGAACAAGAAGAGGAAAGGCAACAACAAGCAAAAGCACGCAGTGGCCATCCCTGTTCAGCCTGCTGCTGGAAAGGAAGACGCAGCGAACGACAAGCGCAAGCATGACCGCAAAGCTGGAAAAGGAGGTCCAGCGACGAATGAGAAGCACAAGCGTCCGCCACAACCGCCAGGCAAGTTTGGCCACCAAAAGAAGCTAAAGCTACGAAGAAAGTAGAGTCTTTCCTCTTGAAACACTGCCAGATCGATCTATAGACATCCATATTTACGATTAATAGACGCGTATAATACATGTTTCTTGTTGCAAACTCGTTTCGTTTCGTGCGAACCACGACGCTGCCTAAATGACGTAGCTCGTAAATGACGTGCCGGGCGCTTGTGCGTACAGTGATCGCCGGTTGGGGTCGTGCAGTGCGGCGGAATCTGAATTCGGTTGCTGCCATACTCCAAGATACTTGGAAATCGAGGACCTTGAGATTGAATCTTCTTCCGACGCTTTCCGCGCTCGGACGCCTTTTCTCCGACGGTAGCATCCTTGAATTCGAGATGCGGCACGCTCAAGTGTGTGGATGCCGATCAAAACGAAGAGCTTGTCGTTCGCGACAACCTCAAAGGAGTCATGCGGAGTGGTGATGACAATCGGCAGCTCCACTGGATGACCGTGGCCAAGCGACTGCGTCGAATCTCTGTACACACCGAGGCAAATGCCGGAGTAGTCACCAGACGCAAACGCATCGAAAAGGTCCCTGTACTTGCATCCGTGCTGCATGCATCAAGTAGACCATACCAAATGAGTCATTCAGTCAGAGACGACCAGCTACCAAGAAATCCACGTACTCGAAGGTGTGGCGGAACAGCAAAGGTGGAAATGGCACCAGTGCATCGAGGTCCACCGACCAGCTGGCGAACTATTTTATGAATGGAAGGGTTGTAAAATGTCTATGTGGGGATTGTTGACGATTGTTGACAGCAACACAAATCAAGATCACCATCAGTGCAATCAGTGCGAAGCGAGACATCAAATGTGAACATCCAATCGTACCTGAACAAGCATGTTTTCACACAATTCCGGGTGAAGCAGTCGACCGGACATGTACAACGGCAGTCCAAAGACCGCTTTCTCCGACTTGTGTTGCGGAACATCATTCAGCAAAATGTAGTCCCAAAAGTGCTCCGAATCTCCTTCCCGCACATCCATTCTTGATGTTTCCGGGTTTCCCGACTTTGGGGAGGACTCCAGCATCGTTAGGTTCTTCAGTTGGAACGACATCCCCATGAACTTGGAGTTGGATTCATCGGACAGCTCGGTGATCGTGAAGATCTTGGAGAAGTCCATCTTCAACTCGACCAGCATCGTGGTGAAGATCGCTTCCGCATCCACGATACTCGACTCAAGGTCCAAGTCGGCCTCAGCAGCTGAAAAGGAGAGGGCAACAGAGCTTGTCCGTTTGCCGAGCACGATGACTGCTGCGGCTGCTTTCGCTCCAGCTCGTTGCAGCTCACTGTAAATCAACGGACTCCCACGGATATAGTACTGCAGCAGTAACGAGCAACAACAGGTTAGTCTCAGCAAGTGTGCAGCACTGCATTCCGTAGCCACTGCACTTACCACATCAGCAAAGCTGGAAAGCGCGTGCATGAAGACTGGAGACGGCTCAGCAGCATCGATGATCGTGATTGGTGGGTGGCACTTTGCGTGCGCAGCTCTCAGCGGTATAATGAACCACTGAAGGCTCGCAAGCGATTCTTCGCCCAAGAAACTGCAAATCACGATGTGTCGCGGATCGAGCAGAACACTGAGTGGCGGCGAATCCAACGATTGAGGAGTATCGGACGAAACGGATATTCTTCTTGATCGAGGTCCCAGGTACTCAACACCTGTCATCGAGCTCTCGTAGAGGTTCCCAGCAGAATTTGCTCTGTTCGCGTTTCGAAAATTGAGTGCAACGCGTTGCAAAGAGTGGTCCTTCATGCAGTGCACAAAGGGGGGTGTCAGAGGATCAGATTGAACACGTGCTTTGACTTACTCGCTCACTTACCAACATGATCGCCTCGGTGCTCATCGAATTGTGCTAGCAAAAGCAAACACCATTTAGTAGCGCAAACGAAGAGATTAGTCCTCGAAAGCGCATCGATTCCTCATTGTCGATCTTTGGCGTTACTTACAATGAGTTGCCTCTTTTGAGCTGTGGAGTGGGGGTCTTTACCCAATCTTGGCGAATAGTGAGGAGTTGAGAGGGGAGCGTACGCAGTCATACTTCGCAACTCGTTATCGTTTCGCGCATCACTGTCTTTTCCTGTATCCTCTTGGGTTGCGATAAACGTATCCGCCAGCGGGTTCAGTACGGTCGGCATAGCCTCCCGCCGACTACACAACTCTTCTTGCGTGGCATCTTCTGGACAGATGCCGTGCTCAAACACGCGTGCAAGGTCGTCAGCGATCACGTAGCATTGCATCCATTCAGCCATGATCAGGCTCTGTCCTGGGTTTAGAAGTACTCTCGACTCGCTCGCAAACTGAGAATCGGGTGCATCATTCGCGGAGAACACAACTTCCACTGCTATCAGCACCACGTTGCCTGAAGTTTCACGAAAGATCTCGGAAGATGCCGTGGCAAACGTCATTCCGGCGTATTTCTAAGAGCGAACGACAACAAGTGCACAGACACGGTTCAGCAATCAAGAGATCAGCTTTTGCTGCCGCTAAAACAATTCTCGTACCTTGGAGAGGTGGATGAGGTACATTTCTTTAGAAGCACCCTCGTAGTACTCTTTCAGCCACGCTTTGGATTCGACAGATCC
>JAASGH010000365.1:0-15501 GCA_023334155.1 Globisporangium heterothallicum
AGCTTCTGGGTATCAAAGGTTTAAAAGCCACCGAGAATCGATCATCACTCACTCTGCGCGGCATTAAACGCTGCATGCTGTAGTTCCTGTGGGCAACGGCGGCTCGACCGAAACGTACACATGGACGCAGAGCTTGGATGATACAACGGTACGAACATGGATCAGCAATGGGACTGCCGCCTCCCTCATCTCTCTGCATGCTGGTGCTAATCATGTCCACGTCTACAGATCTACGTCGATGTCCCGGAAGGCACACGCTCCAAGGACCTCGACTGCACGATTACGTCGACCCACGTTCGCGTGGTGTTGAAGAACGCGGGACCGGGGACAACCGCACTGCTCGATGGCGAGTTGCCGGAAAAGATCCGCTCCGATGAGAGTCTCTGGTCGTTGGAAAACAACCAGACGCTGCAGATCTCGCTGGAGAAACTCAAGAAATCGTGGTGGTCGAGTGCGTTCAAGGGCGACGCCGAAATTGATACGAACCAGGTCGACTCGACTCGGCAGATCCATGAATACGACGCTGAAACCCAAGGCGCGATCCGCAAGGCGATGTTCGACGAGCAGCAGAAGCAATTGGGTCTGCCGACGAGCGACGCAATGCTGACAGAGTCGATCATGGCTCAAGCCAGAAACGCGCCAAACTCGCCTATTTAAGTAAGCGCCGCCTCAACGCGACGTACTGGCTGAGAGAACACTGGAAGAAATGGTCGATCTCGTCAGCCGAAGGAAAAAAGAAAAGAGGGTTTATTCCTGAGTGGTTGTTTCCTGCGAGGCGAAGATACGCTCACTGTTCGTGCGTTAAAAATCTGTTCGTTTTGTTCATGTCAATAGTAATACATTTACAGAATCCCCCAGTGGCGTTCGAAAGCGTTCAGGAGACGGCAGATGGCTTGAGCTCCACTCATCTGCAAAACACGAAGACAGCATTGTTAGTCGGTTCTTCACTTGCATCGCTATCGCACAAATGCAAGGAACGTACTGGGTATTCAGAGATGGAGATGGTCTCATCGAGCTGCACCGTCCGAAAAGAGAGAGATCATGTTAATGCATGGGATCCATTCACTATTGGCAAATGGGGAGATACTGCATGCCGAGAACTCACGTAGTTGGTGTTCTCCTTGGAGATGTGGCCGTGAGCCATGGCACCGAAGATGAACACGATTGGCTCATCCGTTGGCAGCGTTTCCACAAACTCCCAAGGGTTCACGAGCTTTCCGGTACGCGAAAGAGCTGCTCACGCACATAAACAGCGTTAGCGCAGTTGCCGTCGTCTCACGAGAGCTATGTGGCAGCTTGTTACCGTATTTCTTGGTGTTGGCAGGGAGGTACTTGGTCACCGGGTTCTTGATGACGTTCAAGAGCGTTTGGTTGCCATCCGACGAACGAATCTTGAGCGTGTGAAGCAGTTGCACTATGGACGGATGACATACACAAAATCAGTGGATGCGCATGCTCGCTCACTGCAGCCGCAGACTACTATGGCGGCCACCTACCCATCAAACCGGCGAAGCGTTTGTACGTTCTTGGCACGCGCATCTGCGAGCTCACATCCACGAGCACGTCCTTGGTCGAGCGGATGTAGATCTGCTCACATCGCCACAATGAATCACCCAAGACGGTCAGTAACCGTAACCAAACGCATCAGTGCGATTTCGCATCCTGCATTACCTTGAGGTAGCCCGCCTTGTTCAATGGCGAATCGAGCACTGCCATGAGCTCCTGGTGCAGGATGTCGGGACGCGACTGCGACGGCTCGCGGTTGAGCTTCTTGTGGATGCCCTTGTGGTCGTCGCAGTTGAGCAGCTGGTAGCCCTTCGAGGTCTTCACGGTCTCGAGCGCGGCCTGCTCCAGGATGATGATCACCTGCCGGCGCTTCTGGTCTTCCTTGTTCATGCCGCTCATTCCGGTTGTTTCCTGGTTGCCTTCGGGTTTGTTGCTGTATCAAAATGCAATCGGTGCAGCCAAGACTGTAGCAATCTCGAAGAGGTACACACGAAGATTATTGGTCACGAGGTCCGGAGCGCACGTTAGTGTGCATGGGAAAAGTAGCATATAGGGTTCTGTATGCTTCCTGCAGCACTATTTCGACTAGGATTAAATGGTCGTCAGGATAACCAATGCTTGGTGGCCATCGAGTTTTGGCCAATGGGAGGCGCTTGCCAGTGGAGCGGACTGCGCATGCACGTCGCTGAGCACTTCAATGCGGTCGGATTTCGGCGATGAGCAACTCGATCTGACCTGCGATGGTCGCTGGATTCGCTCAAGCGGATCCATCAGAGTACGCTGTGGTATTAATACCAGCGCGCACCGTCAGCGAAAAGAATCGGAATTTACCGACGCTGCATGGTGGTGCGCTCGGTCAAAGCGTCTTTTCAGAGTCTCCATCACGACCCTCGACGACGACCAGGAGGTGCCAGCGTTCCTGATGTTGAAGGCAAACTCGCTCTGATGCGCTCGCTCACCTTCTGCACTTCCAGTCGTGCGCGTCATCGCCGTCGCCACCACCATGTCCGTGTCACCTCCTCGTCTTTCTTCGTTTACTGCATTTCCGTTGCATTGGTGACGCTATGGTGTCGCTCTCGTGTTGCTCACGCGATGGTGCTACGGCGCTCCTGGACGGTGCAGCACTGGTGCAAGAGCGTCAAGCAGCCCAACTGGCCCTTCGCGTATCAGAAGACCAGCACGCAGCAACTGGAGTGGAAGGGTCGCAGCAACTCCAACAACCAGGACATGCGCCATGAGTGCACGACGTTCGGGGTGCAGAGCAAATGCCACCGCTGCGAGGACACCGCGTGTGGCTCCACCACGGGCTCCACCTCCACGTGCGCGTATCAGCTGCAAGGCATCGCATGGAGCCGATTGCCCAAGAACATTCCCACGACCACCGACGTTCCGTGGGCGATCGGAGGGAAGCACCGCTACGACTACGGTGGCGGCACGCACATGTGTCTCTTTCTCTCGGGCGGAGACTGTCTGTCGCCTTTCAAGACGGACTATAGCGCGTGTGTCGTGCGCTGCTGGGGCAAGAGCTCTGGAAGCATTCAAGTCAAAAGCCACCCAGAACGAGGGGATGCGAGCCAATTGATCAATGGCGATGCCGACGCAGTCGACATTTGGAGCTACCCGACCACTTTTTCAGGCACGGGCAAACCCCAGGGGCTCGTGAGCACGCTCGCTGGGTCCGGTCAAAAGGGTTTTCTGGATGGTGCCGCTGGCACCGCGATGTTCAACAATCCGCAGGACGTCGCGGTGGACTCGAAAGGCTTTGTGTACGTGGCCGACACGGACAACCACTGCATCCGCCTGATCAACCCCACCACGCAGACTGTCACGACCATCGCAGGGGACGGGAGTCAAGGGTTCACGGACGGCGCAGCGACCAGTGCGGCCCGGTTTTCCTTCCCGACGGGCGTCGCGGTCTACGAAGACCCCAGCCAGAACGGGAAAGTGACGGTGTATGTCGCGGACACGGGCAACCACCGCATCCGCAAACTCGTCGATGGGAAAGTCTCTTGTGTGGCGGGCATTTGTGGCAATGGTCTCGAAAGCGCGACTCTCGCGAAGTCCGCTGCGCGTCCGCACCCCGGACTAGCAGATGGAGACGCAGTCAGCTCGCGCTTCGATACGCCAATGGGGATCGCCGTGGACATGAACGGGGTCGTCTTCGTCGCCGACACGGGGAACCACCTCATCCGACGCATCGAGTAAGCTGCACTGCTGCTGCTGCTGGTCGGTGCGTCACGAACTATGATGCTATCTGACCACTGACACAACCTTTTTGTTTTTTCCCTGTAGACTCGATGGCACAACGAACACGCTTGCCGGAAGCGTGCGACCAAGCGACGTCGAGATCCCAGGATGCGTGCCGCCGTGTCTTCGAGGAGTCGCGGGATTCCGAGACGGCAACCTCACCTACGCGCAGTTCAACAGCCCTCGCGACGTCGCCATCGGTCCGCAGTCCACTCTTGTCGTCGCGGACAGCCACCGCATTCGCAGGATCAACTACGACGGCACAACGTCCAACTTGGAGACGATCACGTCCTCCAATCGAGTGGTAACCCTCGTTGGCTCGCAGGTCCCTGGCAATGTCGACGGATCGGGCGACGAAGCCACGCTCAACTCCCCTGCAGGTGTGACCGTGAGTGCGGACGGTCGTGTGTACGTCGTGAGTCCCATCACATGCAAGCTTCGGCAACTGTCCACTGCGGCGCTGGTTGCGCGCTCCGTTTCGTGTCTCACGACCGCCGCGGAGGTGCTGCTCCCCAGTGGATGCTCTTCCTACGAACCTCCCGTGGATGAGCTGTTCACGAAAGTCTCGCCTGCGACCAACAACATCTATTACAACTTCCGCAACCGCAGTGCCACGGATTCGATCGACGGACTCACACTGCCGGGACGCAAGATCAAGGACTGCACGGGGACGCCCCCAATCGATGGCTTGGAGACTGGCGACCTGGCCCTGCCGATCCGCGACCCGCTCAACAACGACAACGTGGTGCAAGCGGTCAACGACGACCGCGAGGACGGCACGACCATCAAGATCCGGTGTCCAGCATCCTGTGCGAGCCAGCAAACACTCGCGAAAGGCAAAGTCTACGGCACGACTTTCTATGGCGACGCGTCGTCGATCTGCTTGGCCGCGATTCACAATGGCGTCTTCGCAAATGCGGCCGGCGGTCTCATTGTGCTGACTCTGGAGCGTGGCGTGCATTTCTACAACGACTCGATCCGAATCGGCAAAACAGCGAACGGCATTGTGTCCAATGATTTGCCGAGTGTGTACGCTGCAGCACGGCTTTTCAGCATCCGTGGGTATCCAAAACCACAGATCGAGGTGCAGACCGTGGCGGGTGCGCCGTCCGCGCTGCTGCGAAGCGGTTGCGGCTTCCAAGACGGGATGCCTCCCCTTTCCTCTCGCTTCAACGGACCGAGCGGCATTGAGATCTATTCGCAGCAGAGTCTCACGCGCACGCAGCTCGTGTACATCGCTGACAGCAAAAACAACCGCGTTCGCCAAATGACCGCGACGTGCTCCAAAATCTGCGAAAACGGAGGCACCTGCACGGCACCAGATACCTGCAGCTGCCTCTCGGGGTGGTCTGGCGACGATTGCTCCATCCCTGTGTGCCAAACAGCGACTTGCACGGCGCGTCAGGTGTGCGTGGGTCCGAACCAATGTGCGTGCATCCCCGGCTACTCTGGTCCAGCGTGCACAACTGCGCTCTGCGCGCAGACGTGTGCGCACGGAGGATCTTGCTCGGCGCCAGATACGTGCACATGCAGCTCCGGGTGGTTCGATTCCAACTGCACGACGCCGGTGTGCACGCAGACTTGTGGGAATGGCGGCAATTGTACCGCACCGGACACATGCAGTTGTCCTCACGAGTGGAAAGGCACCGATTGCCGCGTGCCCGTCTGCATCCAGACCTGTCGCAATGGTGGCTCGTGCACTGCACCGAATACGTGTCTCTGTGCTGCGGGATGGAGCGGCCATGACTGCAGTTTGCCGATCTGTGCGCAAGGGTTCTTCACGCCCCATCCAAGCGGATACGCCAACGCGCTCTGGCGTCCGTTTTCGTTCGAGACCTACGCACCGTGCGACTTGAGTGCGTGGTGCGACGCCACCAACGAATTCGATTGTCTGCATCGCGGTCCGCCAAGTCCCGTTGTGAACGTCTCGTATGGGGCATCCGGACGCTCCTCCACTGGCCGACTGCTTGATCCCTACACGGATCCGCTCATCACTGCGCTCCTTGCGGAGACACCTGGCTGTGTGTTCGTCGAGCTTGGAGCAGACGCACTGACCAACTACCAGTACATGAGCGAAGCCAACAGCACAAGCGCGTTCTTCCGCTTCTCCCCGCCCGTACCCTACGGATGGAACGCCAGCACGTCCGCTGTCTGGAGAGCACTCAATGGACCGGAGATCGGGTTTTCCCCACCGTTCACGTTGACAAGCGACCGTCAAGTCGCGCTTGTGGAGAAACGCGACATGGTCCAGGGTGTATACGCCTGTGCGAACAGCGGCAGCTGCGTCGCCCCAGGCGTGTGCGAATGCGCCGCCGGGTGGATCGGATTCGATTGCCGCACACCCGTGTGCACCCAGGGCTACTACGTGCCAACGCAGGCAAAGTACACCGCGCCTGATCCGCTGGAGTCGATCCACCCGCGGCAACCGGTCTCCAACCCCGCGTACACCGCTTTTGTCGAGACGATCTCCTACGACAGCTACACCACGACCACGGAAACGCGCGGCGACCTGCGGTACCTCCCCGCGCAGGGCGGATACGCGTGCTCGATCCGCAGCATCACGGAGTGGGAGAAACCAACGACCATCGGCCCCAATGCGTCCTCCGAGCACTATTTCGACCACCCAAACTACGTGTCGCTGTACATGGACAAGACGCAAAGCGCCGACGGATCCTACCACACCCAGTGGGTCGACATGTTCTGGCCGCCGCTGTACAACCTCACGACCCCGCCGCTGGACAGCACGAGGCAGGGCTGGAAGCGTGGGGGAACGTGGCACTATTTGGCTCCGCGCCAGTGGCAGAAGGGCAAATGCTTGGTCGAATTCCAGCGCACATGTCCAGCAGCAACAGGAGGCGCTCTTCCCGTGGACTTGGTGAGTGGAGAGGCTGGGGGGCTCGTCGTGGATACCGATGCGTCGTATCGTCCACAGGTGCAGTACACGATCGCACATGCTGCTCGGACAGGCTTCTGGAATGGATCGCTCTTTGGTGGCGAGTGCGTCGACCACGTCGTTCGCGGGTGCTTCAACAACGGCACATGCGTTGCCCCCGATTCGTGCAAGTGCGCGACCGGGTGGACGGGGTTTGACTGCACCACGCCGATTTGCTCGCAGCAGTGCCTGCATAACGGCAATTGCACGCTCCCGAATCGCTGCACGTGCGAAATCGGGTGGACGGGCGACGATTGCTCCATCCCGATGTGCGCTCAGGACTGCCGCAATGGGGGCAAATGCGTCGCGCCGGACGCCTGTGAATGCAAAACGTGGGCGTCCACTTGGAGAGATGGACGAGAGAACGGCGGCCAAGCCGTGTTCAAGAAGCCCAACGGACTGCCTCAGGACACCGGGTACACTGGATACGACTGCAATACACCCATTTGCGTGCAAGCCGAGCGCTTCATTCTCAACACCGAGCGTACGTCGAGCGGTTTCCTCTCGTTGCGAGGTCATGGCAAGAAAGGCACGCTGACATGCAGCACCTACCGCTGTCCACAGTACGACGAAGAGCTCATCTCGAACGACGGCTACTCGTTCCAGAGCGGATGCTCCATTGGGAACCCCGTCGCCAACCCTGCGAGTCAGCTCACGGACGCGCAAAAGATCGCGAATCTGCGCAGCTACAACGACACCTTGAACGTCAATCGCAGGTCCGACGAGTTCCTCTGTGGGAATCTGGTCTGGGAGCAGGGCGACTACACCTCGGGACGCTACACGCGCGTCAACTACGTGAATGTGACCAAAGTCTCTGCCGAAACGTGGGCATACGGCGTCCAGATGGCAGGCGAAGGCGTCTTCATGTGCTACAACAAAGGCTCGTGCATCGCGCCGGACACGTGCTCCTGTGGAGATGGCTGGCAGGGCATCGACTGCAATGTGCCTGTGTGCCGCTTCCTGCAGGCGGACGGCTCAGTGGTCACTGGGTGCATGAACGAAGGCGTGTGCGTCGACAAAGACACCTGCCACTGCATTCAGATCGAGTCGAAGCTCCATGAAGAGCACCCGACTGCGCCACGAGGACTCACCGGGTACTTTGGCTCGGATTGTGGAGTCCCGATGTGCATCCAGGGCGTCTTCGATCCCTTGTGCAGTGAGAGCGACTCGGCGGGTGTCGATGGGTGCTATCGCTGCAAAAATGGCGGCAAGTGTGTGGCGCCGGACGTGTGTGCGTGCGATCCAGGGTGGACGGGCTTCGACTGCAGCACCCCGATCTGTGCGATCGACAGTGTGAACGCGACGACCCGCGAGCAATTGTTCACCGTGGACGATGAGAAAGTGCTCATCTTCCAAGCCGATCCGTGCGGCACCAGCGGCGGACGCTGGGGGAAAGAGTGGGTTAACGGCGCACTTGTCGGACAGGGCAACTGCACGCAACCGTCACTGTGCACGTGTCTGTGTCGGAAAAAGTACGACGAAGCGGCATGCGAGGCGACGGGCGAGTTCTGCGAGAAACCTTGGCAAGACCCTTTCCACCGCTCGATCCCCGACGGGTTCGTGTACGGCACGAAAGACTGCGCCGACGGCTTCCAGGGCATCGAGGACGAGCTTGGACGCTTCCAAAGCTGCCATCTCCAGATCTACGTGCCCACGATCTTCCGCAGGTACACGGTCTCCATCGTCTCGGTCCTCTCTGTTTTCAGCATTCTCTTCCTCATCGCGTGGTCGTATCTGCGCCAGCGACTCCGCCGCCGGTTGCTGCTCGCGAAGGCCGAGCGGCGCCGGTCGAAGAAGAACTCGGAGGCTAACCCGATCAAACCGAAAGCTGGCGCATTTACGCACAAGAAGAAGGACTAGCGGGGCAGCGGGTTCGAGACGACCGTCCGCGCAGAACAGGGAGGGGAAAGCGGATTTATATATTAGAATCACATTGTTGCTGCTGTTTGAATGCTCGCATTGCGTCAACCTACACACGTAAATAAACGATTACTCTACTGCGTTCGCGTTGCACTTGCGCATCGCCATCATTACGACACAAGCATCTGGATCGGGATCTGCGATGTCGCAGTAGTTGGATTTCTTTCGCGAGCAGGAGCATCGGACGAGCTCTGAGCCTCGTCGGTGGTCACGATGCCAGTACCCACGACTGTCGCGCCGACAGCATTCGCCGCGATCGCTCTTCGAAGGTACTCGTCTCGTCGTGACTGGGACTCTGCCGCCAATGATGTCAGCGACGCCGTTGACTCTCCTTCACCGGATGTGGCCCCAATCGCTGGAGTCACCACACTTCTATCCACCGGCGCATCTCGCTCCTTGATCTGCTGCAAAATGGACTCTTCCACACAGTTTTTCGGGCCAGGAAGACTGAAATCACGTCGATACTCCGGTTCGTCGTAGCGATTTCCACTTGCCAACTCGTCTTTCAACAGGTCTGCGCAGATACTCTGGATTTTTCGCTCCAACACGGAGAAGGAGGGGAACTCTTCCACGACCTGGTCGAACCACTCGCTCATGCTTGCCTCCGAGTCGAAATGATGCCTGTACAGTGGAGGGAACTTCTCCGAGCCTTCCAAGAATACCAACCGAATGTGCTGGGAGCGTGCTTCGCGGTGGAACGGCAATTGCCGATCCAGCAAGAGTTTCTCCCAGTTGTACACACCGTAGCGAGCCATGCCATCGAAGACTGCAAAGTCGTGGATCCATGGACACCACCACACTGGCATATCCTGCACAAGGTGCTCACTTCCTGAGCGCAAGTACGCGACCAATGCAGGGAGTTTCGTGGACAGGATGTCCAGCACATCTTGCAAAAGCTGGATGCGACGAAGTGTCACCCACGCCTGGTGTTTCGCCTTCAAGCCGTGTGCTAGCACTCCTTCGTGCGCGTCCACGAACTCAATCCCGATCAAATCGGCTAATGCAGTTGCGCGTTGGTCGGACCCAAGTGGATCCGCTTTCATATTCGCAACCTCGAGGCATTTTGGCAAGAACTTTTCTTCGTAAAAGCGGCGTGCAAGTGCCGCCGTCTTGTTCAGTTTCCCCCATTTCACGATGCTCATCCACGAGATGCTGTCTGTTTGCCAAGCAAATGCTCGAACGCCATTGTCAACGCTAGGAGTGCCAAACGCAGCAGCAGAGGTCGAGTTCTTGGCGAGAATACGAGGAGCCCCATACATACCAAGCAAGTACGAGAAAGTTCGGCGCTCTTCCTTCGTCCAGTCTTTCTGTTTGATTTTCTGGGCGATGACAGCATCAGGCAGTTCCTTTGCGTTTTTAAGGACGGTCATATGACGGAGCACATCCACTTGGGCGAGCTGCATGGCTTTCAGTTCGACGCGACGAAGGGAAACGACGCGCTGCTTCTTCTCAAGCGTCACTTGGCGCTGCTGCTCGATACCGACGCGTTCTTTCTTGTAGATTTCCAACTCCTTCTGCTTTTTGATATCCTCGGCAGAGAGAAGCCAGAAGAGTAAACGATTCATTTGCTGGACTTCGGGCTGCTTGAATTTCTTCCCGGACGCGCTGGATTCACCATTCTCTTCCTTCTTCACAGCGGGAGGCGCAGTGTTTCCCTTTGCGCTGCTCGATCCAGATTGGCTTTTCGTGTCACCATCAGCATCATCCCCGTTTTCGGTGCTGTTTTCATCATCCGACTCGGCATCACCCATCTTCACATCGTCGTCTTCTTTTTTCACCGACGTCGCTGGACTCGAAGCACCAGTTCCATTGCTGCCTTGGCTCTCTGCACCTGATTTCTCATCAGCAGAGAGTGCGGCCAATTTAGCCTCGGCTTCTTCTTCGGCTTTCTCCAGTTGAGCGAATCGCAGTCGGGAGTCGCCAATGATCTGGGCACAGCGTCCATACCCATGAAGGAAAACCCCGATGAGCAAGTTCCGATCCGCTTCCTGGTCCCACCATGGGGTGATCAACGTCCAGGATGGACGCTCCCCCACATCAACCAGATCAATCTTAGCAGTCACTTTCGAGACTCCATGGTATGCGACTCGCTCATCTGCATCGGCAGTTGCACCAGGTGGTGGCGCTCGCTTCTCTGCGTTTACTTCACTATCACCAATCTCCATCGACGCATCCTCGTTTTCTTGCTCTTGTTCGGCGAAATATTCTGCATCCAATTTGTCACACGCAGCAGCAACAAGACGTTGAAGTCGAACCAGCATGTCCAGACGAATCAGGACACGACGAGCGCCTCCCTGCTTCAGCTTCAGAACAAACTCTTCGTCTTTCAGGACGGGGGGGATCTCTTCTTCATCGACGAGATTCTCCTTTTGAGCATACAATGACGCACGGACAACCGATTTTATGAACGCAGAGTCGTCCTTCGACGTTGACGTCAACGATTCCACGGAGGACAAGCCAAGAACGTAAATGAACTCACGGGCGAACTGCTCCACTTCTTCGACCGTTCGACTCCCGCCACTCTGGCTGCGAATGATCTCCCAGCGACCAAACCCGAAATGCATCAGTGCTCGCTGCAAGCGATCCCGGCCGTTCAGCGTCCAATCACGCGGCTGGTTTTTCTCTTCTGCTAACCGCTCTTTCTCCAACTCCTTTTCACGCTCTCGTTCTCGCTTCTCGGCTTCTTTCTCCTTCTTGTCAAACTCATCGTCCTCGTCTCCATCCGAGTCAAACATGCTGCCGCTTGTGCCAAAGCGAGACACACGTGTGCGTTTGCGCTGCAATGGGACATCGTCCGCCAACTCAGCCGGATCGGGTTCAGTTAAGCCAACCGCTTTCTTCCAAAAGTCCGGGTCGTCGATATCGATATCGTCCGAAGTCGTTGCTGAGACAAAACTAGCCTTGGAGAAGGACGACTTCGCTTGCTGCTCGTATTGCACAACCTGAGAAGATCGTTGCAAAATCTGATCAATATCGGCCGCGCAAAACTGCTCCCCAGCAGTATCATCGTCGCGAAACACATCGTAGGCGCCACGTTTCAGGAGCTCGTCGATTTCCTTCGACTCTTCCGCCTTCGACGTTTTCTTCTTGCCGTCCTTCAGATCTTCGTTTTCGCGACGCATGTGAGTCAGCACAGCTTTGTCCAAGCCCAGCTTCAACGATGCCTTGTGGAACATATGCATCTCATACGTTTTCCTGGTAATCAAGCGATAGATTTTCACCGAATGCGTTTGACCGATACGATGCGCGCGCGCTTGAGCTTGCAGATCGTTCTGCGGGTTCCAATCGCTATCAAAGATGATGACCGTATCAGCTGCGGTCAGGTTCAGTCCCAAACCACCGGCTTTCGTGGACAGCAGCATCACAAAGCGGCTGTACTCTGGCTTGACGAAGCGGTCGACGGCAGCCTGTCGGTCGTTCCCTCGAATGTTCCCATCCAGTCGCTCGTGCAAGTACCCCATGTATCGCAAATAGTCCTCAATAATATCAAGCACACGAACCATTTGACTGAAAATGAGCACTTTGTGTCCGCCATCTTTCAGTCGTGGGAGCAGCTTGTCGATCAGCACCATTTTGCCACAGCATTTCACCATCATTTCGTGCCGTTGAGCGTCAGACACCAGCCCCTCGCTCAAAATGTCTTCCACGCCGTTGTTCAGGTACGGGTGGTTGCAACATTTGCGGAGCTCCATCATCACATTCATGAGGTTTGGCACGTTATTCGGGTTACCGCCGCGGTTCAAGAACGCCGTGTTCTTCTCGTAGATCGCACGATACCACTGCTTTTGCACAGGCGTGAGCTCGACTTCGATGATGGTTTCTTCTTTCGGAGGCAACGATTTCTCGACATCTTCTTTGACGCGTCGAAGCAGATACGGCTTCAGCATTTTGTGCAGATCCGCCACTTGCTGCGCTTCATGCAGGTCGCCAAACTTCTCCAGAAAGTCGTGCACACTTGGGAACGATTTCCCGTCCAAGAAGTTCAGCAGTGCCCACAATTCTTCGGTTTTGTTTTGCAACGGTGTACCAGTGAGCAAGACGCAGTGGTCGCGACGCAGCGAGCGCATCTGTTCCACTAACCGCGAGGCTTGGTTCTTCAGACGATGGGCTTCATCGACGACCAAACAGCGCCACTTGATCTTCGCCAAAATGCTGATATCTTTGATCGCGACTTCGTACGTCGTCACCAAAATATTGAAGCGGTAGGGTTTCTTTTTATCTGGTTTGTTGCGGCTGTCAGGGTAATAGAACTCGTAATCCCGGATGATCTCGCGCGCGTCCGAGTTGCCGTGGTACACGATACAATTCATGGTCGTCCACGTCTCGCATTCGTTTTGCCACTGCGCAATCAACGACAATGGCGCGACCACGAGAAACGGTCCGCGAGACAGAATGTTCTCACTGAACCGCAGCCGATCCAGAAACGCCAACGTTTGGATGGTCTTGCCGAGCCCCATTTCATCCGCCAAGATACTCGGGCGTTCGTTGTACCAATTCCAAATGAGCCAATTCAGACCTTCGAGTTGATACGCGCGCAGCGACAGGGTTTTATCTTCGCCAAACAGTGGGGATTCCTCCAGCTTTCGATATTCGCGAAGCGTGGGACGTGGGAGTGGCTCCCATTCCTCCTTCGGTGGCACAGCGAGGAATTTCTTGTATCGCTCAAGCGCGACATCGTCTTTCAAGTCACATGCGCGCTCCCAGGTAGCATCCGTGTACGGAAGAATGCGCCACTTGACGAGGTATCGCATCCCGTCATCCACAGGCGCGTCGGGAGCGGAGGGATCTGCAGGGATCGGGGGCTCCTTGCGATCCGCGAGCACGCGATGGATCTCCAAATACTCTGGGTTGAAGTACTCCATTTCGTTTTCTTCCTCGCCGTCCATGAAAGGCTTTTGCTGGTGGTGGTGGTGGTGCTCTTTCTCATGGAAACGCTTGATGCGCTGCTTGTTGTTAGGATCGATTTCCAGTAACACGTCCAGAGCTTCCCACGAACAATGCAGATACGAAAACCCCTTCCACTTGATGTAATACTCGGTGATAATGGTCGTCACGGTTCTCGGCGCGAAAATACTTGCGACCGCTGAATCGGGTGGCGGTCCCGTGGTCGCCGCCTCGACGACCTCTCGCTTGCGAACGCCCATGATCTTCTCAATCACCATGGAGGGCACAAGCGCTTGCTCTTGCTTGGTTCTCTTTTTCGAGAGATCGATTGGGAACTCGGCTTCATCGGACTCGCTGCCGTTTCCATGTTCTCCGTCCGCATCGTCATGGCGACGCTTTTTGCCGCGATGCTTTTTCTTCCGCGCCGCTTCGTCGTCGGACTCACCGGCGGAGCTCAGATCTTCGTCCGAGTTGGGCACGTGGTACGATTTCTTCTTCTTGTTCGACTCGCGATGGCTTCGTCGTCGGTCGACATCGTCATCGTCGTCTCCTTCCTGTTTGCTACTACTGTGGCTGTGTTTGTGTTTCTTCTTTTTCTCTTTGGTCGATGAGGACGACGCGCTTTTCTTTTTACTGCTGGATTTGGATTTCCTAGGCAAGTGGCACGCGTCGCACTCGGTGGCTTCTCGCTCGGTGTTTTCATGCGCGCAGTGCTTGCACGTCCACTTGCGCTTGGTTTTCGCTGGCGACGGCGCGGCATTTCCGTTGCCCGTAGCGGTGGTGGTGGTAATAGTAGTAGTAGTAGTGCTGCTGCTGCTCTTTTTGTCGCCGCTGACGTCCTTTGTCTTCGCGCTACTGCTCGACGGCGCGACCGCACTGCTGCCGCCCATCTGCGCCGCGAGTTTCCGCTTGCGCTCTTTCTTCGCCATGCGGTTCGCGAGTTTCGTGTTCAGCGCTTTCATCTTTGTGAAATCATCCGAGGGGGATTCGCACAAGGGACAGATGTAGCTGTCGATCGCTTCGAGCTCTTCCTGCGTGAGGATCAAGCCGCAGCACGCCGGATGCACCCAGCTATTGCACCCGCCCGTCCCGCGGATGCACTCGATCATGATGCCTGCTTTTCATACACAAACACACACACACACACAAGTTAGGTAAGGAAGGGTAAAATGAAGGGACCATCCACATCCACAGCAGAGGAGGAGGAGGAGGGCACGCACCGCTGTCGACCTGCTGGCAGACGCAGTACTGCGTGTCGGCTTCGTCGTCCGCCATGGTCGTCTATGGGGCGCGGGAGGGGGAATTCGCTTCTCCTTCTCTTCTTCTTCTTCTCTCGCGAGTGACTGAGCCGCTTCCGCCCAGCTCGCTCGACCCCTGCACTGCACTGCCGCCTTCCATTGAGTTTCGCCTACATAAAAAAACAGACCGTAACCCACCCCATCAAACACAACACGCACACACACACATGGACAGCCAGCAAACGACCTTCACACAAAGCACAGCATACCGTACCCCTTCAAACGTAACCATGCGTACCCCTTCCACTCCCCTTCTCTCTCTCTCTTTTTCTCTAAAATGGTACGCTGTACCTGACAGTTTGCGACACGCAGAAAGATCGAAACGGGAAACGGTACACTGTGCCACTGTCTTTTCGCGCCAAAATAACACAACGGCACACTGTACCCCATCACTGGATCTTTCGCAGCACATTCCCAGCGCTCTTATACAGGGAGACTCCATGCAACCAACATTCCTGCAACGAGACTGCTCTGAAGAGGTCAGTTCAAGGGAAAAAATATCAAAATAATAATGATGATGGAAATGATGGCGCCACTCGTCTGCGTCGACGTCGTGTGCCGCGAGCGGCATGAGATCGCGCCGCTGAAGCACGTCGTCCAGCTGATCGACGCGTATGTGGACTTCTCGGCGCAGTGGACGATCATGAAAGCTGCCCGCTTTGGGTTCATCCACTTGCTCACGCGTCTCGCGGCGAAGGAAACCCTCGGAGGAGA